>MDKH01076041.1:0-11445 GCA_005239495.1 Nicotiana undulata | reverse complement strand
AAATGATTTTAAATTGCTATTGCAAGTTATACGTTGGCTGGCCTAGCGAGTTCAACGTTAGGCACAATCATGGCCTAAAGGGTGGGAATTTGGGTCGTGACACCAAACCGAACCGACCGATGCCCACCCTAATCTCCATTTCAGGGAAGAAATTCAAAAATAGCCAGATTTACAAGTGGTCATTCAAAAATAGCCACAATTTTAAAAGTAATTGAAATGTAGTTACTTTTTTGTGCAAAGATAAATCTGAACGAAAACACTGTTCAAAATCCGAAAAATATTCCAGTACAGTATAATGGAGTTTCAGTATAATATACCGTTCCAGCATTATGCTGGAAGTTCATACATAGGTACTCCAATCTCTAGTATATTATGCTGGAACATTCTGCGTGTTAGAGTTCTAGCAATATGCTGGAAGTTCATACACATGTGCACCGATCTCCAGTATATTATGTTGGAACTTTTCGTGTTGCAGCAAAATAGTAGCTATTTTTCAGTGACTTTGCAAACGCTGACTACTTTTGAATGACTAGTCCAAAAATTGGCTAGCCCGTGCTATTTTTACTCATTTAATTTCAATAGCAAATCCTACATGCTAATTAACATTACTTTGCATGAAATGATATGAATAATAACATGGTACATATATATATATATATATATATATATATATATATATTATTTTAATCACTTATTTTAAGTAGTCTTAATTCTACTTCTCTTTCATTTTTTTTTTCCCTCTCTCTTTTTTGAAATTTATTTGCATAATTGAGAAAGAAAAACACTGGCTGTTTCAGTAAGTTCAGCTCTTTTTCTCTTCCTTTCCATTTCTTCTTGAACTTCTAACCTTACTCCAAATAGCATTGGCCTCTCATCTTTTTCCCTTTTTTCTTCTTTCTCTGGATTTTTAGCAAAAATTGTAACTATATCAATTAGTTCTTTGCACTTGTTTTTCATTACTGAAAGCTCAGAGCTAAGGACACCATTTTCCATCTTGAGTCTTTTATTCTCATCCACAAGAATTGTTAATTCAGATGATGATGATGATGTTGATGACGATGACCTTTGATCTTCTTCTGTTTCTTTCTTATTGTTGTTCGCGCATTGACTCTGTTCGTTGTTGTTGTTGTTGTTATTGTTCGATTGGTGTCTATTTGTCCATGCTTTTCTACGACGAATATCATATAGTAAATCCCTCTCTCCCTTTCTAAACTTGTCATTGCTAAACTCCCACCGGCTTGTTGCAATTTTGCGGAAACCCTAATATCATACAAAAGATGATCAAAATAAATTTCAACAATTATATATATTCAATGGAAATTAAAAATTTATATGGTTCAAAATGTAGAAAACGTTATCATATGTGACTTCTCTCAAACTTAAAAAAAAAAAAAAAAAAAGAGTAGTCGGGGTCCGGGGAAGGTGACGGACCACAAGGGTCACCCTGCATTTCTGCAAGAGAGTTGTTTATAAATTAATAATTTCCTCAAGCGAAAGAATTTTCACAACTTTAATACACGAGAAACTTCTTAATTAATCAATTAAAAATATAGTGTGCTTTTTAATCTCCATTAATATGAGATGATTGCCACTATTATCATAGTTGTGGACAGTATGAGTACCACTTAATTAGTGAAAACATGAGTAATAAGAAGGAAACAAATAGCGAAAATACTATTATTACGCATGTTAATTGAAAAGTGACAAATAAGACAAACTTAGTTATATTCAAGTAATTAAGCTAAACCATTATGAGTGCTTTGCATGTACTTTTTGACAATAAGCCATACAATATCTTATCTTGATAATTATAATTATAACCTAGATATAAGTAGGATTAATGTCAATAATATAATCATTAAATTTTAATGGCTGGCTATTCCAAAATCATGATCTACAGTCCTTTTAGTTGAGCCCACAAAAGGTCTATTATCTATTTGTATCACTAACAAGAATTTATTTTTCTGTTTTTTTTTCTTTTTTATTTACAATAGTTAATTTAATCATTAATCAAACGAATTAAACTACTCAATTAAGCTAAATGTGTCTGGGAAAGGATATTTCAGATACTAAAGTTATACTAATAGCCATGGGTGAATTTAGGTGCGGAAGGGTGTTTACCCGAACCCCCTCGTCGAAATTACATTGTACATATAAGGCAAAATTCGGTTTGTATCTCTATATATTATATTTTGTATCCTTTTGACACAACCCGAAAGCATAGTTCAATGGTCAAGGGGGTTCAAAAATGTTTGTTAGGTTGCTCGTTTAATTCCCATTAGCCACAATATTTTCTAAGTTTTCAACTTTTTTCTTTTTTGAATCCCTTAGCGAAAATTTTGCCTCTGTCTTCTTAAAATGATTTTAGTGCCATTTGCTTAAATTTAATAAATAATATTTTTGCTGATTATGAGAATAAAAAAATCATTGAATATTGCCACAATTTTTTCTAAGTTTTCAACTTTTTTCTTTTTTGAACCCCTTAGCGAAAATCCTGCCTCCGTCTTCTTAAAATGATTTTAGTGCCATTTGCTTAAATTTAATAAATAATATTTTTGCTGATTATGTGAACTAAAAAATCATTGAATATTGCTTGTTTCAGATAAATTATGTTCATAGATAATTATATATATATATATATATATTACTATGTACTGCTTATCTTAACCTCAAACAAATTGATGTATGTTATATGAATACTCTATACCAATTAGTCATTAGTTAAAAATACTTTTGGGTAATTAAATACAGATTTATAATAGATAGAAATATATCTATTTTTTTTGTAGAAGGGGAGTGAATTTGAGGAAATATTTCCTTGCATCTTATATGTCGTATTTACACCAAATTAATAAATTTAATTAACCTTAAGAATCACAAATAATTAAAAGAGAAAATGTTGTTAAGTAATACGCAAACTATCTAGTTTTCGCTATATATCTGGTACCAACTAGCTAGACTAAAAAAGGGACAGCTCAGTATACAAAGTATTTTGCATCCCCGTAGACTCAAAGGGTGTGATATAGGCGGTCTAACCTAATGCAAGTATTAGTGGTTGTTTCTACGACTCGACTAGTATATACTATTTGGTACCAACTAGCTACATTAAAATAAAATAAAAAGGCAGCCCGATATATAAAACAGCGCATTCATGCATGGTTCGTAAAAGCGCAGCATCCCAAGTGTGTGATGTAGATAGTCTTTCCTAATATAAACATAATAGTTGTTTCTACGACTCGAACATGTGACCTATATTTCACGTGTAGACAACTTTACCATTTTTTTAAGGCTCCCTTTCACTAACTAGGTAGATTAATTTTGCATTATCACTGTGTAGGGTCCATTAAAAAGAGAATTAAGTCTTCCTATAATCCATACCTCTGATTAAAAGTAAAGGAATTTCATTCGTCCCCCCACATCCATTGGTGGTAATAAAAGTTCAAAAAACTGTATTATATTTATTGAATTAACGTAAATATTTAATACGAACAAATATTTTTAAATAGAAGGATAACATACATAGGTATTGAGCTGCCGGACAAAGCTGGAGAAGTTGCTATGTTTGAAGAGAGTTGGAAGTAAATCTCTAGCAAATTCCGCCGGCTGCCACACAACAAACGCCGTCCCATCGGAATTCCAAGAAACGACGTCGTCCGTCGCCGGATCCTCCACCAACATGTACGTTTTCAATAAGAATGGCGACGGCGATGACTTCCTTACATACTCTAACAACAAACTCTTCTCATCACTTTGAACTTCTTCAAATAATACCTCCATCATTTTTTAAAAAAAAATATTCCAAGAAAATTGATAAATCAAGAAGAGAAAACAAAATAAAATCAACCCTTTTTGTGTTTTTTTTTTTAAAAAAATCTATGAAATTAATTAAATTGGATAAATTGCTAGATAGAAGAGGAGGTGGAGAAGAGAAGAAGGGCAGTTAAGAACTCCCAACCCCAGCAGTAGAAACCCAATACGACTCCGAAGTTCATGAGAAATTCAAGAGAGGTCTTTTTTTTTTCTTTTCTGTAAATAAAAAACTGTGTTCTCTCTATATAATATATCCTTTCACAGAAATGAAAGAATGATTGAAACGCATGTATTATGCATACCTCTTGTTATATAGTAGTTCAAGAGAGGAAAATGAGAAAGAGTAAGGGTGTGTTTGGAAGGAAGGAAAATATTTTCCGATTTTTCGGTTGACCGAAATGTTTTGGCACATTTTCCTTGTGAACTTATTTTTTTTCAATTGGAGGAAAATATTTATCTAAGGAAAAATATTTTCTAAAACTCATTATCAACCGTCCCAACCCTATCCAGAGGCGGATCCAGGATTTGTACTTATGGATTCAATTTTTAAGGTTTTAGTATTAAATCATTATACTTTTACAGTTATGGGTTCATATCTACTATTTTTATAATTTTATGGAATTTTTACATATAAATTTTTGCTTCGCATGAAAAGTTATAGGTTCAATTGAACCCATCGTCAACACTTTACATCCGCCTTTGGCTCTATTCCCCATCCTCCACCCCACTCCCACACCCTACCCAACCCCAACCCCCTCCACCCCACCGCCACCCTAAACAAAAATATTACTCATAGTACTTTCTTTATAAATGAGTATTTTTTTCATGATATAAAACAATATTTTTTTCATTTTAATGAAAAAAGTACTTTCTTTTCATGTAGAAAAAGTATTTTTTTTCATTTCAACAAATAAAATATTTTCTTTTCATGTAGAAAAGGTATTTTTTTCATTTCAGCAAAAATTATATTTTCTTTTATGATGTAAAAAAAGTATTTTTTTTTTCATTTCAACAAAATGAGTATTTATTTTCATGATGTAGAAAAGGTATTTTCTTTTATTTCAATAAAATGAGTGCTTTAGTTTTAGGTTGTAGAAAGAGTACTTTCTTTTCAACCAAAAAAGGAATATTCTCTTTTTAGTTGTTGAGCACAAATTTCAACGTTATTTTTGTGTAAAAAAGTAAAGCGACACATTAGTTCCTTTGAGTTTGTGTGAATTTTTAGAGACTTTGGGGGGGGGGGGGGGGGGGGGGGGAGGGGGGCGGGGTTGAGGAGAGTAGCATAAAAAAATATTTTCTACTCTCCAACCAAACAAGGAAAAATATTTTCTACTCACCAACCAAACAAGGAAAAATAAGTGATAAAACCACTATATTTTTCATTGAAAATATTTTCTTTCGTACCAAACACACCCAAAGTCATATTTCAAACCGTCGTTGAGCAGAGTTTTATTAAGGGGTATCACAATTGTCACGACCCAAAATTCACTAGTCGTGATGGCACCTAACTCGACCCGTTAAGTAAGCCAACTGAAGTCAATACAATCCAAATTAGATTTATAGGAAAACAGTGAAAAATTATATGAATATTTATATATTGACCCAAGGACAAGTAGTATGAATCAAGAGCTTCTACGAATTTGAAATTTATAAAGCTGGTACAAATAAATACATGATCTGTTTGAAAGTTACATAAACAGATTAGCAAACTCTAAAGCTACCAATGACAAGTGACAACTAAATTCGGGAATGCACGAACATCTTCAAAGTCAGATCCTGACATCACTAGCAGCCCCGCTCCAAAATCTGCACGCTAGGTGCAGACGTGTAGTATGAGTACAACTGATCCCATGTATCCAGTAAGTATCTTGTATAACCTCGTCGAAGTAGTGACGAGGCTTTTTAGTTAAAAGATACTCATTGATAAAACTTGTACCGTAAACTAGCAATAGAACTCTACTACGATATACCATAAAAGAGTACACGAAACGAATATGCAAAGCAATAACTGAGTACCAAAAGAGATCACAATTTAACATTTTCCAATATCTCGATCAATCTTTTCGTTAGAGCGAAAATCAATAAACCACGATAGTCTTTCCATAACTTTCATAGAGTGAGGAATGTACTCAAATATCAAGTTAATTGCACGGCAATACCCTTCGTGCATTTATCTCATCCTCACAAAATATACGTATAACAGTATCAATCGGATGACAGAATTGCCGATAACAGAAATGACAAAGTAGGAAATACGCAAGTAGCAATAATGAACGAGGATATACATATGGGCAACATTAATAATACTAGGCGGAAAGCATAGGTGTAATGACATCAATTAGGAAAGAAGAAAATAAACTTCAACTAACTAGCATAGTGGAGGCCTATATATAACAAATAAGAAGGGAACACATGATATTTATAAATTAACAAGTAGAGGCATGAATGACTAACATGGTAGAAAACATGTACTAAAGTGCAACAAAATAGATACGACATGGATGTAATTGTAACAATAATAAGTAGGCATGGTATTTGCAAGTTAGCAAGTAGAAGGTTTGAGAAACACAACAACAATTGAGAGAGAGAACAAAGACAAAATAGTAACGACAAGTCACTTAAGAACCATAAGTACGACAATAACAACTCAAGGTAAAGGCATGAACATATCTACAAGGAAAGGATATCACGAGTCGAGTAAGACATGAAACAAGAAGATCATATAATCCTACAAAGCACAATTCATAGCATAATCTACCCCCCAGCATGATTAACCCTGACACATGCATAAATGCTTGTCACCTCATATATGTATCACCCCGCATGTAGCAAATAATGTTAAATAATAGAAAAAAAATTCTCAACAAAGTTAGGCAAGACACTTACCTCCAACAAGCCAAATCGGTTCACTAAAATCGCCATTCCACTCAAATCATCTTCCGATCGGATTGAAACTAGCCAAAAACAACTCAAATACATCAAATAATGCTAAATGAAATAAACACAATCGATAAAGGTCAAATCTTTAATCAAAAGCCCAAAATCAACCAAAAAGTCCAACCTTAGCCCGCACCTCGGAACCCGACAAATCTCACAAAATCCGAACCATTCAATTACGAGTTCAACCATAGTAGTTTCACTCAAATCCGACTCAAATCGATGTTCAAAACTCAAAAAATCACATTATGAAATTTTAGGCTAATTACCCTCAATTTTCTCTTTAAAATTCATCAACAATAGCCAAAATCGAAGATAGATTCATGAAATATTACCAAAATCGAGTAGAAACACTTATCCCGATTCACATGGCGAAAATTGTTTCAAGAATCGCCTCAATCTGAGCTCCCTAGCTCCAAAAATGTAAAATAATAGTTGAAACCTCCGAAATAGAGTACTTTATAATCGCTGGACGAAAATACCCTACGCGATCGCGGGACATATTACACGATCGCTAAGAACAAATACTGCTGCCATCAAAATACATTATACGTTCGCGAAACTTACTACGCAAACACGACAGCCACTAGTGCTAAGGCTCTGCGAACGCGAACTGACTTGCGCGAACGTGATGAAGAATTCTCCAGCCCCAGTTCCTGCTCAACCCTGCGTGTCCGCTATACCCCATGCACGAACGCGAACAACAACCGATCTAATATTGTGTGATCGCATACCACCTGTCGCGTCCGCGATTAACAAATCCACCAGAAGACCAAATAATACTGCGATCGCGGGATATCCTTCGCAATCGCAAAGAACACTAGGGGCATCAGATGACAACAAAAACCAGCAATGCATGAAAACTCCAAAGTGGTCTGAAATCAATCTGAAACACGTCTGAGCCGCTCGGGACCCCGTCCGATCATACCAACAAGTCCCATAACATAATACAGACCTACCCGAGGCCTCAAATCACACATAACAACCTCGAAACGACGAATCGCACCTCAAGTCAAAATCAATGAACTTTGAAACTTCAAACTTCCACAACTGATGCCGAAACATATCAAATCACATCCGATTGACCTCAAATTTTGCACACATGTCACATTTGACTTTATACACCTACTCCAACTTTCGGAATCAGAATCCGACCCCGATATCAAAAAATTCCACTCCCGATCAAATTCCCGAATATCCAACTTTCGCCATTTCAAACCTAATTCAACTACGGACCTCCAAATTACAATCCGAACGCGCTCCTAAGTCCAAAATTACCCAACGAAAAGAATGGAACAGACAAAACTCCATTCCGAAGTCAAATGCTAAAAAGTCAATTCGGTCAACCCTACTAACTCAAAGCTTCTAACATGAGGATCCTTCTTCCGAATCGGCCCTGAATCGCCTGAAAATCAAAATCAATGATTCACACAAGTCATAATATGTCATATAAGGCTACTCCAAACTTTGAACAGTTGAACGAAAATGCAAATGCTCAAAACGGCCGGTCGGATCGTTACAAAAATTTAAAAAGTTTAAATACATTAAAAAGTTAAGGGGATTCAACAGATAATATATATGCATAAAATAAAACTTTTTTAATTTACCTAACAATACAGTATAAGTTTTTTGGCAAAAGAGTAATGGTTGACATCCCTTAATTATACGTGTGGCTTCGTCAATAATTCTAGATATATCATATATATGTAGTACTTGTTTATTTAAGAGTACGGGACTTGCGATGGGACCGAATCAGATTTAACTATAAGTCTTGGGTTCGAGTTCTGTGAATTAAAAATTTCTTGACATGTAGCACTTTCACTTTTAGTAAACCCTACATGATGCGAATTTGGATCAAACAAAGCGAGTTTTCAATAACAAATAGTTGTACACAGAAAATAAAGTTACTTATGTAAAATTTTACTTCTCCAACTTATAGATTTTTACACTATAAAGCTCAATGGATAAGCCATGAATTCTTACATGAAGAATCTAAAAGGTACAAAAAAAAAAAAATATGCCTAGAATTTCCTTTATACATGTTAAGGGGATTTAACCAGTGCTTACTCCAAGCACAAGCCAACTTGCCTTAGGCCCCTAAATTTGGGGGGCTCATTTTTCAATAATTACTAATATTAGAGACTATGTTTATTGGTGTTTAAAAAACAAATATTAATTTAAATTTTGATTGAAAAGGATAGACAATTTGTGGGTATATAAATGAGGTAAACTAGGTAATAAAATCAACACATTTACCTTAGTGTGTGTGATCACGCTCAACTATGTATAATAAAAGACTAAGCAGGCATTGCAAATATAATCTGAGTATTTTGTCCAGAGTCGAATCTCACAGGGAACTAACCTATCAATTGTTGTTGTTAGACTACTAGATTCTCAATAATCAATTTCCCAAAAGTTATGAATATTAATTCCCGGTACTTTTACTACTACAACTGAATGTAAATAAGAAATCTAAAGAATAACTAATAACTAATACTGAGGTGTAAACAATTACGATGAAGGTCTAAGGTTATGGTTTCCCCCATTGATGGAATCTCTTCTTGTATATTTTCTATAGTTTTGGCTTAATTATCCTTATCAATCATGAACACTCAATCTATCATAAATCTCTGTCGAGTAATTATGATAATATACTAAACGCACTCTCTCGAGTTACGCTAGCTAACTTGTATTACAGTTCACTTTAGATTGCACCCAAGGTATCGTTATCTCTAATCCAACCTTTAAACCCTCGGTTATGGATCTCTCCTATACTTGGGGAGTGATGTTGTTCAACAATTACCTAAATATGCACTCTCACTCGAGTAGATACACACTAAATAGGCACAGTTAATTGAGGATCCTTTCAATTAACTACAACAAAAACGTAGTTGAACAAATAGAGATTGAAAACCGAGCAAAACTATATTAATATAACAATCAGTTCATCCTCAACGGGTTCCACCAAAATCTTAGATTAAAGAAGTTAGCTACTCATAATTACACTGAAAATAACAAAAGAATTCATTGACAATGGTAAAATCACAAGGAAGGGAGATGAGAATTGATGCCCAATTGCCCTCCTTGCCTCTTGTCTTTGCTAATCTTGAACAAGCCTCTAAACCTTGATAATTTACTTCTTTGGGAGAGTTGAACCTTATATAGGTTAAGTAGAATGGCTCAAATCTTCCAGATTTGCCCTTGGGAATTTACGCACACAACTGGGACTAGTGCGGTCGCGCTAGTCCTCGCGCTAATGGACGTGCTAAAAGGGTTTTACATTGCCTGGGAGATCACTGGGGTAGCGCGGTCGCACTAGTGCCCGCGCTAATGCACTTATGTTCTGTCCCGTCAATTGGACTAGCGCGGTCGCACTAGAGGTCACGCTAGTGACCGCGCTAGTGGACTTTTATTCTGTCCAAGCGATCTTCAGCCTTCGTTTCACCCATAAAATCTCCCAAGGGGCTTTTCTTATTCAATTTAGCTCAAATCACCATCTTAAGTTCTCAATAGTACATTTGGCTCCTGTAAAACACAAAAATCACAATTAGAGCAAATTTAACATCATTTAACATCCTTAAGACAGTGAAGCATCATTAAGTTAGAATATAAATGTATGATAAACTACGTGAATCTAACCTATTATCAGTGTGAATGTAGACTTTACTTTGGATTACATTTGACACTCAGTAGGAATATAACCCAAATTCTTCTTCTCTATTTGTTTTTTTTCCTCAGAAAACAAAGTTTACTTTACTCTTTTGCCTCTTTCTTCAAGAAAATTATTATTTTGTCAAAACTCAAAGTCTGAAGTGTGTCAGATAATGTATTTTATATTCTTTTTTGTTCATTCCGAAAGCGCAATAAGCAAATTGAAGCAGTGAATTATCAGCACCTAGAACAAGTTCTATTGTTTTAGCTTTTATATTTTTTTATTTAAACCTTGAATATTCCTAAAACATAATAATCATTTAGGTATTCTTAGCTTAGACTTATTTTTTATATTAAAAGTGCTAAGAAAAATAGTAGAAGTGGAATACGATACTTTAATTGATGTAATTGATAAACTTAATCAGATAAAAGACTAAATTCTTTGTCACATACCTATATTGCCTATAGAATAATGTTTACAGTTCCTTAATGAAAGAGGTTTTTAAAATTAAAATTGATAAAATATTATCTATAAAAAAGGCCTCAAGAAAGATTAGACGAACTGATTAATAATTAATGATTTTGTATCTCAAAATGTTAGAAAAATAATCTTCAAATAAAGTTATATATGAAGTATTTTTAAACAAAATATTTAAGGCCTCCTTTTAAAATTTCGCTTTAAGCCATCGAATATATTGAGCTGCACCCGAATATATATATATATATATATATATATATATATATGCAAAAGAATTATTGTTATCCAACTTACGTAGTATAAGCAGTATACAAAGTCCCGAGAGAGGTTCTATGGAGATATTTGGAGGCTAGATGTCACGACCCGAAATTCCACCGTCGGGACCGTGATGGCGTCTAACATTAAACCCGGTAGACAAGCCACCATTCTAGTCAAAATAGTTATTTCCTAATTATTAGACATTTGGAATAAAGCAACAACGAGAACAAATATGATTAAGAGTACGGAAACTATGAAATCCAATAACTTAAGTAATTAACATTACAAAATCCTTAATAAAACCCCCAGAA
>ML265324.1:0-16419 GCA_005239495.1 Nicotiana undulata | reverse complement strand
GGGGGGGGGTTGGGTTTGGAAAATTTCGAGATTTATGATGTAATTTGATAATTTTGATGTGGTCTTCGTTCCTTTAGCACATATTAATGATATAATATTGATTTTGAATAGATTCGGAGCGTTTGGTGGCCGAGCCGAGCGACAAGGGCATTATGGAGTAGTGTTTTGGCTTTATTGAGGTAAGGAGCGCTTCCAAACTTGATTGTAAAGTTTCGAAACCTCGAACTACGTGTTATGTGATTTGAATTGAGGTGACACACATGCCAAGTGGCGGTCGTGCAGGCGTGCACCATGAGAAATGTGTAACGACCCGGTCGATCGGTTTGAGAGTTAGCGCCCCGATCCCCTAATGACTACTTTCCCCACGTTCGTATCTGCTTATGGGACTTGTCGGAATGATTAGTTGTGAATTTCAGAGAGTTTTTGGACACATAGTCCTTATATGTGAGTTTAAGCTTTAGAAATCGGACTGTAGTTGGAATTGTGTGAAGACGGATCCAGAATGGAACTTAGTCGATTCCGTTAGCTCCGTTGGGTGATTTCGGGGTTAGGAGCGTGCCCAAATTATTTTTTCGAGGTCTGTAGTAGATTTAGGCTTGAATTGGCGAAAGTTAGAATTTTGGCGATTTCGGCCGATAAGTGAAATTTTGATATCGGGATCGGAATGGAATTTCGAGAGTGGCTCTACGTCCGTTGTATCATTTATGACCTGTGTGTAATATTTGGGGCCATTCGGATTAGTTTTGACGTGTTTCGGCATCGGTTGTGGATTTTGAAAATCTCATAAGTTCTTACGCTTGATTCCATGCATAATTGGTGATTTTGATGTTATGTGATATGTTTTGAAGGTTCGACCAAGTTTGGATAGGGTATTGGGACTTGTTGGTAAGTTTGGTTGAGGTCCCGGGGGCCTCGGGTATGTTTCAGATGCTCAACGGGATGATTTGGACTTAGAAAACCAGCAGATGCATTACTGGTTCTGGTGTTTCGCACCTGCGGAAGGGGAGCCGCAGGTGCGGATATGGCTTCACAGGTGCGGTTTTGGCCAAGGTCAGCCAGGTTCGCAAGTGCGGTCAGGGTTCCGCACCTGCGGTCCCGCAGGTGCGGGTGCGGCCCCAACCCATTTAGTAAGCTTTCGCACCTGCGATGTATTTTCCGCAGGTGCGGCCCTAAAGGTCGCAGGTGCGGGACCACTGTGCTGTTAAGACCAAAATCAAGGGTTTATACCATTATTCATATTTTGAACTTGGGATCTCGGGAAAGTGCGATTTTTGAAGAGATTTCACCTGGGCAATTTGGGTAAGTGATTCGTACTCGATTTAGACTAATTTCCATGATTATACACTTAAATCCACCCTTTAATTTTGAATTTATGGTGGAAAATTGGGGAAAATTTGGATAAAGTTCTTAGGCTAAGTCTGTGAGTTTTGATCGAGATTTTGGTATCCGATTCGAGTAATTTTTGCATGGTTAGACTCGTGAGTGAATGGGTGTACGAAATTTATAAATTTTACCCGATTCCGAGACGTGGGCCCGGGGGACTTTTTGGGCAATTTTCCTAATTTCGCGTATTAGCTTAGAACTAAGTAGCTAGATTGATTTCTTAAAGTGATATTTACATTTTTCAATTGAATTGAATAGAATTGGGCTATTCGGAGTCGGGTACCCGTGGCAAGAACGTGGTTTCGAGTTGAGTAGGGCAGTCGAGGTAAGTGGTTTTCCTAACTCTGTGTTGGGGATTTTCCTTAGGTTGCTTTGACACTATTTGTTGCATGGACACCGTGTACATGAGGTGACGAGTACGTACACGAGCCATTGTTGCTAAAATTCCATTTTTCCTGTCCATGCCATAAATCATTTTACTCTTATTTCACTGTTAATGTGCTACTTGTGTAGTTTAGATTAGGAAGAAGCATGCCTACATGTCTTACCTAAATTCCCTATTTGATACAATGTGCACCATATTAGTTAGTCTCTGCAAGCACCTCATCTTGGTCCTCAATAGCGGGATCCTCCACTATATCCATTAGTGGTACAACGATAGCAACTCTAGGACGCCCTCGTTCTCTAGCAGAAGCAGGAGCCCTCCCTCGGCCTCAGCCTCAGCCTCAGCCTCTAGCAACAGGGGGAGCAGCTCCACTACCGTCGGTACAACTGTTGTGCACTTTCTCACAATCTAAGAGGGAATAAGAGAAAGATACTTAGAACAACATCAACTAAACGATGAGAGATAAAGAAAAAGAAGTTTCCTAATACCCTATAGCCTCTCGAAGATAAGTACTGACATCTCCGCACCGATCTGCAAGCATCTATTAGGCCTGCTTGTGACTTGTGAGACCTATGTGAACCTAATGCTCTAATACCAGGTTGTCATGACCCGATCCCACTATAGGTCGTGATGACGCCCAATGTCGCCCTTAGGTAAGCCAACAGTGAATTATCCATTTAATTGTTCATTTTATTATTTTTAAACTCATGAATTTTATTTAATAATGAAATCAAGAATAAGAAGTCACGGTGATGTAAAACATAAAATAAAACATAATAGTGATTTAGTGATATTAATAGACAAAAACCAAAAATATCTACTAGCAATTCCCAAAATGTGGCATGTCACAAGTGCACGAGCATCTAGTAGAATATACAAAAAACCCTACAACTACTGTCTGCAGCAGAATAGATAGAAATAATAAATACAACAAGAGGAGGCTCCAGGTGCTGCAGAACGGAGCATGGAAAGCAGCTCACCACTAGGCCTCCGTTTAATGCGGATGCGCGCCTGGACAAACATCAGATGTACCTGCCTCAGAACCTACACAATTTGTGCGGAAGTGTAGCGTGAGTATGTAAACAACGTGTACCTAGTAAGTATCTAGTCTAACCTTGAAGAAGTAGTAACGAGGGGTCGACATTGACACTTCCTAGAGGTCAATAAATAAAGTGCATGCATTATAAATAGGCATGAAATACAACAGTAACAACGGAATAAGAAACCATAAATAATGACCCTTTATCAAAATGTCAATTTAAATCTCCAATTATCACATGCAAATTTTATCAATTAATATCCATCAAGTAATTATCAAATCTCAAGTCATGAAGGAAATATCAAGAATTACTAGATTCCTAGCGATATCACACATGAATTATGTCGAGGTCGTACGCCCCGATCCAAAATAATTATGTCACTGCCGAGGTTTGGACGACTTGAACCTTAGATGGATCTAAAGATACTAGCGAGGCATTCGGATTGATCCACATGTATATAGGAACTCTATAAACTATGATCAACGATTACAATACAGGAATATTTCTCAAAGAAGGTATAATTTCCACTAACAATAAAGTATTCCACCAAAACTCAAGGCAATGACGCTCGGTATCATAAAATCCCAAATTCAATTTCAATAATAAATTCAAGTAATTAAACTAACAAGTCGAGTTCAAATAATACAAGTATTGCATGATAAAGTTCTGAATCTACCTAGACATAAGCATGATTTTTGCTACGTATGGACTCTCGTCACATCATGTGTATGATAGCCCACGATTATTAGAAAATAACAATTTACAATACCTACGGAGATAATTCCCTCTTACAAGGTTAGGCAAGATATTTACTTCGCTTTCAATTCCACTATTCGACTCTTCAACCACACTAATTGCCTCAAATCGGTGCCGAGCAATCCGAAACTAGCCAAAGGTCGTACAAACTAATAATATATACTCAAAAGTTCATAATTTAACTATTAGAGTAATTACCCAACTCAATTTTGAAGATTCCTTAAATTCACCCTTGGGTCTACATGCCCGAATTCTATAAATTTTTGTCGATAAATGTTACCCATAACCTTACGAACTCAAATATATAATTTATACTCAATTCCATAATAATTTTCGTGGTCAAATCTTATTTTTACCAAAACCTAGGTTTTTCAACAAAATCATAAAATTTCCACAATGTACATGTTAAAATCAACCCATAATCAATATATTAAACTCACATTGAGTAGGAATTACTTACCTTAGAATGCTAGATGAAAACCCCCCTCCATGAGCTCCATCGACCAAAAGAAGTGAAAATGAGAGTAAATGGTCTAAGTCCTGTTTAAAACAAAACACTACCCAGGAATTCCTTCTTTGCGATTGCGAAAATGCCCTCGCGATCGGGAAGGAAAATTGCCAAGGCCCTTGAAAATGCACTTCGTGAATGCGACGCAAGCCTCGCTAATGTGAAGTCTTGCTTGACCAAAGCTACTCTAATGATGGCCTCACCTTCGTGAATACAAAGGGCAATTGACCAGCTGACCCCCAAACTTGATTTCTCCTATGCGAATACAGACCCATGTACGCGAACACAATCACAAGTGGTCCACAACATCGCGATCGCGAGCTCCGTATCGGGAACTCGAGAACAAAGTTTCCCGAGCCCCATTCCCTTATCGCGAATGCGAAGCCTTCCCCGCTTTCTTGAAGAAGGAAACCAAAACAGTAACTTTTAGAAATTTGAACTTAGCTTCAGGTGGTCCAAAACTCACCCGAGCCATTCGGGATCCCGTCCACCTGTACTAACAAGTTCATAAATATAATACGGACCAACTCAAAACACATAAAAAAAGCAAAACTAAGAATCGCACCCCAAAACTAAATTAACCAACTTATGGACTTCAAACTTTTTCAACTAATTCTGAATGTGATGAATCATACTTAGACAACTCGGAATGACGCCAAATTATGCGTACAAGTCATCAAAGAAAATTGTTGATATAAGGAAAAAACATCTTGCGCATGTAAATTTCCAGCATACTAGGTCTCGAAGAAGGGACCAAAACATATTTGTCGATCCTTATCCCCCAAAACCTAAAAAGAAAGTGGTTAGGCGACCTCCCATTGTTGTGGCTGGCCTTCCCTGATAGTTATTTCAACAACCATCTTTTGATTCCAAAATCAAACATTGACTATTCCTCTCGAGGAGAGATAGAAAGGACCCACTCAATCCATATTTTCTTTGTTTGAGAATGATGTTGGGAGAAAGAAAGGCGACTCTTGTGATCCTTCGACATTATTGAAGGTAGGGGGCTCGACCTGAAGCTTTTAAATAGAGTCCCTTTGGCCTCCCCGGTTCCATGTCCCTTACTAGTAAAGGCTCCCATTGGGAGAAGCAGAAATTGTTGAGTGAGCGATCCAGCCTCTAGCCCTTCAATGATGGATTTGTCTTAAAAAAACACCGACCTTGGTAGAAAAACGAACCACCATACGAACCTATTCTAAGGCGCAAAATCCCAAACAGACATCGATAACATCAAATTCTACTCCAAACCAAACATAAAGAACTTGAAAACCTTCAATGTGCCAACTTTCAATAGTAAGCGCCGAAACGCTCCTGGATCGCCCAAAACTCGATACGAACACATGCCCAAGTCTAATCATAATACGAATATATGGGAATCATTAAATGCTGATTCCGAGTTCGTTTACTCAAAATATTGATTCAAGTCAAACTTGGCCATCTTAGGCCTTTATTAAGGAACTAAGTGTTTCGAATTCAACCCGAAAAATCACATATGAGGAGTTTTAATTAGGGGAACATATATCTAGAAAGCAAAATGACTGGTCGGGTCATTACAACTAGTATATAATTGAGTTGTACATGTTAAGTAAAGTGAGTATCTTTTGACTTGAAATCACGTCACTACTTCACCAGGTTAGTCTTGACACTTACCGAATATATGTGATCAATTGTACTCATACTCATTTTGCACCTTGCGTGCTGATATTGGAGGTGAGTTGTTGTGGTTGTTGAGGGCTAGCATTGAGGATGCACTAGCGTTCATGATAGATTAAGATTCTGTTTGTGTAAATTCAAACAAATATTGTATTTTTTTCATACCAGCATTGTAAATCTAGATCTTGTGGCTCATGATTTATCCTACCGACCCTTGGGATAATTGTATGGAGTTTCACCTTCTTATTTTTGTTTTATTGATAATCTTTCATTCGAGTTGTATTATTTATTGTTGGGCTTACCTTGCATGTTGGAATTAGGTAATATCACGACTAGGAGAGATGTTGGATAGTGTCAACTCAGATTTATTTTTGCTTCATATATATTTTTTTCTATTTCGTTGTTTAAGTTTCAGAATTTAATTTTCTAATACAAAAAGAATACAACTTGAATGTTGGAATAATAATTCAAAGTTGTAGTAGAAAGCCTAAATTATTTAACATTTGATATTTGTTATTTTACTTAAGTCATGTCTAAATAGGATTTGTAGTCAAAGTTAGGAATATGCTTTTATGTTTCTAGTTGAAATAGGTTTTCGTACTATTATAAATAGGAGTATTAGTATCTTATTTAATGTGTAGAGATTTGTAGAGAATTGTGAGAAGAATTGTAGAGAGCTTTCAAAGATTTAATATGGTAATTTTTCTTCATAATGGTATCAGAGCTTCTACGACATGAGAGTGAATTAAATAGCTTCCGTTGCCGACGGGAACCACTAGCCAATGTGTGCTGCCCTTTGAGCATGTTGGCAAACATCAAACCAATAATATATGCATGGAGAACAATCATGTTGAGAAGGATTGAGCAAGAAAGAATACAAACTTTGAAGATGTGCAAGAAAATATGGCACAAGAGGAAGAGGCTATTCACTAAAAAGTGAGAAGTGGTCAAGAAAAACTAATAATTTGGGAGAAGGTGAATTGTGCATCAACAATTGGGTGTTGTTGAAAAAGTTCATCAATGAGAGTTGAAGGCACGTGCTTCAACAAAATTGGGCGTTGATGACAAAGTGGATCAACAAACGTTGAAGACAAATGCTTTAGAAATATTAGGTATTGGTGACATAGTGCATCAATGGGAGTTGTAAACAGGTGCTTCAACAAATTGGGTGTTGCTGACGGTAGTTGAAGACATGTGCTTTAACAAAATTGGGTTTTGGAAAAAAAGTGCATCAACGGGAGATGGAGACAGGTACTTCAACATAATTAGGTGTTGATGACAAAGTGCATCAACGGGAGTTGAAGACAAGCGCTTTAACACAATTGGTTGTTGGTGACAAAGTTCATTAACAGGAGTTGAAGACAAGTGCTTCAGCAAAATTGAATGTTGGTAGAAAGTGCATCAACGCGTGTTGAAGATAGATGCTTCAACAAAATTGGTTGTTGGTACATCAACAAGGGCTAGAGAGATGTACTTCAACAAAAGTAGAAGATGCTCTGGTACAACAAAAGTCATACACAACTTTGAATTACGAGACTATGTTGGAAAACTATTTCAGAGTTGTAGTAGGAAACATAATTTTTTTAGGATTTGATATTTGCTAGTTTAATTATTTAATTCATGTCTAAATAAGATTTGTTGTCAGAATAAATACAGGAATAGGTTTTCATGTTTTTAGTTGAAATATGTTTCATACTATTATAAATAAGGGTATTAGTAACTTATTTTATGTGCGGAGAATTGTGAAAAGTATTATGAGAAAGATGGTAGAGAGAGTTCAAAGATTTAATACAATAATTTTCCTTCATTGAACTTTTTATTCATTTTCTCAGACTAAAAAAATCATCGACCATTTGCTTTGCGAATATACTATTTCAAATTTCTAATATCCCTAACTTCATGAATCAAGAGACGATTTTAAACAACTTGGAGGCAATTCCATGCCGGTGGCAGTCCCTTGGGCATTATCACACGACGAGATAGCGGGTCCACCAGCGCCATTGTATACCAAATTGATTTCAGTAAGGTCGATTCCCTGGCAAGGAAATGAAGCACTGCAATTCAAAGTAACAGCTGCCACTAAACTTGAAGTTCCTCTTATATTATTGAATGTCACGTCCTTGATTTGCACTGAGCTCGCCTACGAAACAAAGGAGGGTGTTGCCATCATGTGATATAAAAAACATACAACAGAACATTTTCGTGTTTGATATGACGTAGTAGAAAAATATTTTTCATGAGATAGTATTTTTTTTTCTTTTTGTGTGTTTGGAATACTAAAGATATGTTTCTGATCCAAAAAAATATTTTTCATCAAAAGGGAGAAAAGGATTTCCGTAACTTGTGGGCAGAAGTCATGCTTTTTATAACTACTTTATAATTTAAGTTATAATATTTGCCCTAGCTGATACTTAGATATTATTATTAAACTTTTGTACTCTAGAATTTTATAGAAATATTTTTTGTCAAACCATTTTTTATTGAATATGACTTTCGACATGCCAAACATGCTAAATATAAAGATGGAGAAAGGGACAATGCAAGTACCTCACTGCTGCAAGGAGGCGATGGACAATAATGCTGATCAATAATGATAGGATTTCTAACATTATCCATGAAAATATCCTCAAAATTTATACTTGTGGCACTACCAGACTCCGATGGTGCCCAAGTCTTAATCCTGACGCCATTTTGAGTAGAAATGAGAGTGCAATTTTTGACATGTATGTCTGTGACGACTTCATTTGGTGTCTTCCCTAAGCTTCCGATGCTTATTCCATGGCCAGGGCCACAAGTGATCCCTGAAATATTGATGCTTTGGCTGCCGTTGATCATAGATATGCAATCGTCTCCAGTGCCAATGTTGGAATCCAAAACTTGGATGTTGGTGGAGACACCCATGTGAATGCCGTCAGTGTTAGGGCTGTCACCTGGTGCGGTTACGTTAACATGACTAAATGTCACGTTATTGCACCTAAAGAGGTCGAAATGGAAACTCTTGCTATTGATTGAATGTATGTCGTGCACCGCCGCATTTGTGATAAAATCTAATTTCATTGTCTGGTTCAAGTTTAAAAAAAATAAGGCATAGAAAGATAATATTATGTTTTTAACAACTTCATCACTAGAAGAAGTATTATGTAACCACGTAAATGGTGAAAGAAATTTTGTACTGTCATGCTATTACTTCTATGATTGAGTAATATCGTAAATGCATTTTTACGGCGAGACTAGATTTAGTCAAATTATCGATATGCTAAATATACAAATAAGTTACACTTACAACAGGAAGGGTTGGGCAGTTAGAATTGTCGGAAGTATGAAAATAAGGCCAAGCTGAAGCCCCTTGTCCATCAAAAGTTCCGCCTCCTTCAATCTCTAAGCCATTCACATATTGAAAGGAAATCCAAGTGGAATTGCAGAATAGAGAAGGATCTGTTGGAGCTTTAACAACCCCTTGGATTTGGAAGGTCATGGATCCGTTGCATGGTCCAATAAAATTTGCAGCATATACCATGTATTCCCCTGAAGGTATCAACAAGTTGGCTGTTCCATTCCATTGGCATGCATCCTTCCACGCACTCAAGAATGCCTTCCAAAATAAATCAAGATATATAGATACTTAATTTAAACACTGAATTTTCATATATACAATGACCATTATATGTAGTCATGTTGGCAAAAAGGGCAACATTATACATGTAATAATGACATTTGAATAACAATATCATCTCTTTCTTTTCTTATTTTTAGGACAGTTATACCGACTTCCTTTTTGTATCCCTCCCAAAAGCTTTCCACTTTGCCCCCCTAATGACTCGTACCCACAATCTCACGGTTGGAAGTGGAGGACGCTTACCATTTAAGCAACCTTCTCAACACATATACATTCCTTATGATGTTAGATATGAAGTAAAACTCCTTTATGTAAAGTAACACTATACTTAACTCTTCAAGTGGAAAATTTACCTGTTAATTAAGCATTAATTCTATTGTTTTTCGTGTAATAAAACTATAACCGCTCATTCTATTGAAATAATGATCTGATCCTACTATTTGCGCACTTAGAAATATAAAAAATTCATATGAAACATAAGCTGACATTACACATAAGGAAAACTTGTCTATTTGAGAATAATATTTTTTATGCCAAATATGAAAGGAAGTGTGCTAAGATATAGTTTTACTCGTGTGACATTATGAGTTTTTCAATATTTCTCATATATCTAAGAATTTGTGCAAGAATAAATACGATACACATTAAAAGTTAAAAGGGCTGGTTCTCACCTCACTATTATCTGTATTTCCATCTGCTTTAGCACCATAGGATTGGACATTGAAGAGCTTCTCCTCTGCACTACTGTACCCAAGAATAAGGCATAATACAAAGGCTATTCCGAAACTAGAAATTGAAGCCATTTATTTATTTGGTTTCTTTTTACTTTCTTCATCACTTGCCTTTATATACACCTCCAATTTCCCTCATACTTTCGAATGATTATTCATTCATTAATTTATTACCTTAGTAGTCTTGCATTTAGAATAATATCATAAGAAAAGATGGTTTATATTATACTAAGAGATTTCCTTACATGTAATGTATTAATAAGCAAGGAAAGTGAATCGATATCTTGAATGCATATCATGGTAAGTTAATTAAACCACCAGCTAGACTTATGAGATCCGTTTAGGTTATTCCTTTACAAGAAGCTATTCTAGTAACCGAAAAAAATATAGTTAAAGTCAAGTGAGAAATGAAAGTTTTACATTATTTTTAAATCTCAACTCAATGCCAAGATTCATCCGAAGAAAATTATCACATCAACGATGCTGGAGAGACTTCCCTTTTAAATAAACAAAACAAAAAGAGTTATCATATTTTCTTAATGAAATTACAAGATATATTTCTTTTGTTCAAAACGTGCTGCAGAACAATTTAGAAAGCGGTTGATATTAATCAGTAATTTAAAAGGTATTTTCTGAGCGACCTCTTAAGCGAGGTATATTGAAAAATGCACCGAGGTATAATGGTGGCGTGTGAGTATGGTGGAACGTAAGCCCTAACATTCCGGACTTTCGCCTGGGCGTAAGTCCCAGTGTTCTGGGCGTTCATTTGGGGCATAAGCCCAAAAACTTTTCAAATATGAATGTTAGGCGCAAATCTAACATTTCAAACTAAAATCTCAAAAATCAAAGGGTTTTTATTATTTACCCCAATTTCATGATCTTTACTCTTTGTTATTCATAACGAGAAACAAATACACTTTAGACATTTATCTACATAGAGCAAACTAAAATGTAAAAAGGAGTTTTCTCTCCACGTTGGTTCCACCCTTCCATTTCCTTATTTATGTTTCGTTTTCTTAAAAAAAAATAAACTTTTGCATTCTTTAATTTATTATTTCATGTTACTTTTTTAATTCAGGAGTTGTTTCGGTGCCGCTCTAGTTTAAATATTATTTTGATGACATAGGTGTAATACATCTTTATGTCTTTTATTATAACGACATGGCCAATTATTTTGTGTATTTGAGCCCCACTGTTGCTCCCAAATGCACACACAAGCAGGGGCAGAGCTACTCTTGTCCGAGGGGTGTCAACTGACACCCCTTCGCCGGGAAATAACACTGTGTAGATAGGTATTTTTAAAAAAAAAGGGATATATACAATGGGTTGACAACCCTTGACATAAGACAGACTCCCAGTGCAACGGTCAAGGGGTGTCAAAAGTGACAGAAGGTCTCAAGTTCCATTCCCGGTAGCAGCACAATTTCTATTTTACATGTGAATCATTTTTCTTGGTTTCTTTCTTCCTTAGATTTTGACACCCCTTTGTATAAATCCTGGCTCCGCCACTGCACACAAGTATACGGGATCGTACAAGTAATAAAATGATAAGTCAAGTGTCGAACCCACAGAGACTTGTATCAACTACCCACTAAATTTACTAGAATTGTTATTCAGTCAAGCCAAAATCAAATTCAAGAATGTGATTATACTAAACCATAATTTTAAGTAATAACTAAATTATCAAGTAGCAAGTTGATTTTTGTGTATTTATTGGAGGCAAATATTCTAGGGTTGTGGTCAATTAACCAATCATACTGTGTCCTAGTTAAGTCTCCCTTTCATACAATTCACTCATGGTTGCTAATTAATCGATAATGCTCTCATAGCCTTCTCCCGAAGTACTACTCGCCTATTCAAAATAGATTAACGCCTATATTCCTATGAAATCAATCTATTAAGAACACATTAAAATTACGATATCTAATTAAGCACAGTGACTAAGTATATTCCTATCCAAACCACAAATCCGCCCCCCCCCCCCTAAGAGTTAAGATCACGCTCTCTTCAATTCTTCTCTAATCTAAACACTGCTTTCCCAAACATAGCATAGATAGTAAATAGAACCTAACTGCTGGCCAGACAATAAAGCAATTAATCACAGAATTGAAGAAACAATCATATATTGGTGAATTGTAATCAAGGTTAAGCTAACATTAAACAACAATATTCATGGCTAAATTACAACCCCAGAACAATGGGTTTTTAGCCACTCATGATAATAGCAAACAATTTCATAAGTGTTGAATAATTGAAAATACTAAGAAAAGATAAAGAAAACTGATTCGCTTCCGAATGTTTCTCATGTGTATTCTCCCTCAAAAGTGGCGCCCCCCTCACAAATAAGTTTAGTCTTGCTTTTATACGTGTTGGGTAGGTCTAGGGCCGAAATAACCTTGTTCCGAGCGAATTTGGACATAATTCTCGTCACCAGCGCCCAGCCTAGCACTAGGCGTCGTCCCTAGCGCTGGTGATTTTTAGCACACTGATCCTGGCGCCATAGGTAGCGTGGGGCGCTGAAAATGTTGATTTTCCTATTTTCGTCCGTTTTGGCTCTTATTTCGCACATTTCGCCCCCAATTGCTCCCGGATCATTCCTACACATAAAAACACCTCAAATTAATATAAATCAACACATTTTACACCCTAAACCCACAAAATAAAAGTAAAACATGAGGCGATATACATATAAATATATATACTTTAAGCTAAATATCACCCACTGCCCTACTTAATATTCTCCGTCGGTGTGCTTGTGATTTTGTAATTTGTGGAAGTGGTTAGTTTGGCTTCGGGGAGGTTTTAGAGGGATTTGAGATACTTAGTCTCATTTTGAAAGTTTAAGTTGTAAGAGCGTTTACCAAGGTTTAACGTTCATATCAACAACCTCGAATTAGTATTTTGATTGTTCCAATAGGTTTGTATGGTGAAATTGGACTTAGGCCAAAATTGGATTTGGAGGTCCTAAAATGTTTTGGCTCTATTTGTCGAAAGTTAAAAATTTGTAGCTTTGGAGAGTTTATAGGTTTGACAGGGGGTTGACTTTGATTATATTGGAGTCAGATTCTTATTTTGGAACTTTGTATATGTTCGTTATGTCATTTAAAACTTGCGTGCAAAGTTTGGTTGGAAACCGAAATGGCGAAGCTTAAATCAGATGCTTGGTTGCAAATTGGAAGTTCTTGAACTTAAGAGAAGGATTTTATTGTTGATTATTTATTTTAATATAATTTGTGGTGCTATGAGCATTTGGAGAAGTTTTGATTAAGTATTCGTACTTGCTGATTTGATTTGAAAGGGGTCCCAAGAGGCTCCTATGTTTTCTGGGTGGTAACAGAGCTTTTGTGGCCTTCAACATATCTAGTTCTGGTGCATCGCAATTGCGAACTAGAGGTCGCAATTGTGACCATGCCTTGTGGGGACCTCGCACTTGCGAGAGATTGCATTATATTTGCGACACTGAGCTCATGGGAGGACCTTCGCAATTTCAAAGTTGGTGTGTTGCATTTTGCACCTGGCAGCTGGTGAGGTCTTCCCATTTGCGACACTGGTAGCTGGTAGCTGGTGAGGTCTTCCCATTTTGCACCTGGCAGCTGGTGAGGTCTTCCCATTTTTCACCTGGCAGCCAGAGGTCGCAAATGCGACATCTGTATTTGGGTTAAGAGTTATCCACACAAATCAATCAAGCCTTTTGTTTTTCATAAGACAATAGAGAATAAAGATCTTTGGGCCAGGTGTTTTGAACAATCACATCAGTAACGACCCGATCGATCGTTTTGTGTAATTGCGCCCCATTATCCTTTTTTTTGCTTCACATATGTGTGTTTATGATTTTATGACTTGCGGGGTCGGTTAGTTTCATTCTGGGAAGCTTTTGGGTTGGTTTGAACCGTTGATTCTTGACTTAAAAGTTTAAAATAGAATATTAATCTAACTTTGACTTTTGTGAAAACAAATTAGGAACTGTGTTTTTATGGCTTCGATAGCTTTACTTCGCGATTTCAGACTTGAGCGTATGCCCGAAATTTGATTTTGGAAGTCAGTAGGTTGATGTATGTTGATTTGCCGAAATTTGGCAATTTAAAGTTGAAAGGTTTGACTGTACGTTGACTTTTAGCTATCGGGATCAAAATTTAATTTTGTGACTATAAGTCTGTTATGATATTTAGAATTTTTCTGCAAAATTTTGTATCGTTTGGAGTTGATTTGATAGGATTCAGACATCTAGTTGTAATTCTATAAGTTCTTGAAAATTCTTTCGAAATTCATGCGCTTTAGAGTTCAATTCGTAGTTTTAGAGGTTACTTTTTGTGTTTTGATCGTGCGAGTAAGTTCGTATGATATTTTTAGACTTGTGTGGATGTTTGGTATGGAGCCCCGAGGGCTCAGATGAGTTTCAGATACGTTCTAGAGTGTGTTGGATTGAATTATGCAAACCTAGTGTCTTGTCCCTTTGGTGTCACAAATTGCGAACACCAGGGTCGCATTTGCGACTATAGTAAAGATCCTACAGGTATCGCAAATACCACGCCTTGGTCATGGTTTTTGTCGCAATTGCGAGGGCTGCAAGGTCTGCAATTGCGAGCCCATCTTCTCATTTGCGAAAATCTTCCCACGCATTCAGTGCCACAAATGCGAGGTTTTAGTTGCAATTGTGAGGGTTTGTAATTGCGAACCCATATCGCATTTGTGATAATTGCATCTGAACATAAGGGCTGAAAGTCGGGGTTTTATATCTCATTCTCTCATTTTTGAACCCTAGACTCGATAGGAGGCGATTTTGAGAGGAAATGTTCACCTACAAACCTTGGGTAAGTGATTCTAATCTATTTCTAATCATATTACATCAACATATCTTATATTATAACATCAAAATCATGTGAATCAAAAAGAAACATTTTCAAGTTTTTTGAAAAATAAGAAATTGAGCTTTGAAAGTTGATTTGGATGGATTTGAATCACACATATGAACTCTGGAGTCATGGGTAGACGGAATCTACCATTGGACCCGAGTTTTGATCTGTCGGGCTCCGGGTCGATTTCGATGATATTAAGTCGATTTTTTATTAGATTTTATCCATGTGGAGGCAGATTTTAAGGGAAAATCTATTTTCGAGTGTTGATTAGCCTAGTTGAGATAAGTTTCTTGCCTAACTTCGTGTGGGGGAACCACCCCTTAGGATTGGTATTGTTTGATTCAATTTGTGCTAAGTGAAATTTGTGTACGCAAGATGACGAGTGGGCACACGGGTTGTATGTGGTATTTGACCGGTTTAGGATACTAGACTATTTCCATGCTTTAATTGAATGCCATATCATGTTCTAATTCTTTTAGTCAATCTATTCTTATTTGTGTTAATCTATTCTTACATGTCTTACATGATTTCGTTAGCACTTGTTCTACCTCTTAATTGATAATTTGCTTTCATGCTTTAGTTGAACTTGTTGCCTCTTTTTCTGTTACATGTTATCTCGTTCATTGTTGATTGTCAGTAATTGAAGTTGTTGTCCATGTTACCTCTTTCATTGTTGATTACCATTACTTGAAGTTATTGTTCACGTCATCTCTTTCATTGCTGACGTCCATTATTTGAAGTTATTGCTACACATTATCTCTTATGCATGGTCTCTCATTGTTGAGTTATTGGTGTTGAAGTAGTGAAAGTCTTTATCACGTTGATGCGATATTATTATTTTTGAAACGTATTCCATTTGAGCATTTCAAATTCATTGTTGTTCTTTATATTCTTTTACTCATTATGGTGGAGTCGTGGGCTATTGTTGTGGAAACATTGATCTTGTGTATTGTTGGAAAACTGTGATATATGGGCACTTGCAGTGCGAGTTATTATTGTGATGTGATATTGACGCGCATGCGGCGGTATAAGGTGGGACTTATGTGCATGTTGCTTGTAGGGGAACTACGTGAATCCATGTAGCGTCATAAGGTAGGATAAAGTGCGTCTAGCTATTTTGGGAAAACTATTTTCAAAACTTATTATAAATGTAAGGCTCACGCGGCGGTATAAGAAAAGATTGTGATTGAAATTAAGAAATGTGAATACGAGGCGATACCTCGGTTGTGATTCTTGATTATACGGGCGGTACCTCGGTTTCAATTTCATTATACATGAGGCGATACCTCATTGTGATTCTTGTTGTTTATTTCATGTTACAAAGAGTTTTGGTGGGAACATTTCTTGTTGTTTCATTCTTTATTGTTCTAGCAATTGTTGTCCGTATATGATCATTGTAGTTATCTTAGGCTGCTTCCTTTATTCTATTTCCATGATTAAATTTCCGGTGTTAGTTCATGTCACGACCCAAACTGGAGGATCATGACTAGC
>MDKH01192486.1:0-52965 GCA_005239495.1 Nicotiana undulata | reverse complement strand
CCTTGTTGGGTTATTATATTTGACTTCGACCGCTTTACACTATTTTAGAGGTGTAATTTGAGCATATCACCCATCATTGATACAGGCTCTGATGATCTTTGAAGAAAGGTGCAGGCCAAAGAATACTCAGTCATCGATCAGCTGAACAAAACTCCAGCCCAGATATCCATTATATCGTTGCTACAAAACTCAGAAACACACAGGAATGCTCTAATGAAAGTGCTGAACCAAGCGTATGTGACAAATAACATTACCTATGGGGAAATGGCCAACATGGTAGAGCAGGTGCTGGAAAGTCATAAGATCACCTTTCACGAGGACGAACTGCCACCTGAAGGGTTAAGTCACAACAAAGCACTACACATCACTGTGCAATGTGAGGACTACTTCATCACCAGAATTCTAATCGACGGAGGATCCAGCCTCAATATCTATCCGTTGACAACACTCAAGAACTAGGCAAGGGGCTGTACAAGATCAGAGAAGGGTCTATGAATGTAAAAGCTTTCGACGGCTCTCAGAGGTCTACCATCGGTGAAATCAGTCTTTGTTTGCAAATGGGACCTACATGGTTTGAGGTTGAATTTCAGGTGATAGACATATCGGCGTCCTATAACCTATTATTGGGATGACCATGGATACATGCTGGGGCTGTGGCATCAACATTACATCAGGCAGTGAAGTTTGAATGGAACCACCAGGAAGTAATCATTCATGGAGACGGAAGAAATACTATCTATAGTTGCCAGGCCATCCCAGTGGTTGAAGGTAGAAGAAGGCTGGGAGGAGAAACCTACCACCATATCGAGCGAGTCAACGTAATAGACAAAGACAAATGGTGGGACAGTAAAATCGAAAGCATACTGAACTGGAGTGGGTACGAGCCTCGAAAAGGACTCGGCAAGAATCTTCAGGGAATCACCAAGCCAATACAGCTCAAGCGCCATGGCACCACTTTTGGTCTGGGACAATAATACACATGGAAAGAGTACAATGATTGGTCGCTACCATGGAGTGGTCCTTATTATCCATTGGGATAGCCGATACCACATTCGGAGCAGACCTTCCAGCAGGCCGATATCATATGGGGGTCATAAGAAGAAGAAGCACTAGCAGCCTTGAAGAATCTATTCTTGGAAGATGATGATATTGACTGTTGCATCATTGTTGAGGAGGAGGAAGAGGAGGAAGGACCTTCCATCCAAGACGTGAGCAAAGGACCATTCCTTAAGAGTTGGACTGTCAGAACATCCAGGGCCTGACGAGTCCCGGGGTAGCAAGGCTGAACAAGCATTGTCTATTTTCATTTGCTAATGAATTCCTTTTCGCATTTCCATTTTTACAATAAGATCTTCAATATTCCAAAACATTCGTTTAAATTATCAAAAGAGCTTTTATGTTTTAATCAATTTTTATTATTATCATTTTCTCTCATTACTTCTATCTATACATCATTACTATTTCGTATCTTGATGAACGAATGACTATGACATGCAACGCAACAAAAAGACAGTGATTCAAAAGAAGAGGATGATATCATACCCGATGAAATTGTTAGAGAAGTTGAGAATTTCAAGAATAGACCTAAGTCTAATCTGGACGAAACTGAGGTAGTCAACCTGGGAGATTCAAAAACTGTCAAAGAACTCGCATCAGCATTCACTTATCACCATCAGAGAAGGAGGAATACACACAATTCTTGAAAGAATATGAAGACATATTTGCATGGTCGTACGACGACATGACTGGTCAAAGCACCTCCATTGTGGCTCACAAGTTGCCAACCAATCCAATGTGTCCACTGGTGAAACAGAAGCTCAGAAAGTTCAAGCCTCACGTGAGTTTGAAAATCAAAGAGGAAGTTACCAAGCAAATCAACGCCAAGGTTCTCAGGGTGTTTGAATATCCAACATGGTTAGCCAACATCCTGCCAGTGCCTAAGAAGGATGGAAAGGTTAGAGTTTGTGTCAACTACCAGGATCTCAACCGGGCTAGCCCAAAAGATGATTTCCCTCTTCCAAACATACACATTCTGATTGACAATTTTGCCAAGCATGAACTTCAAACGTTCGTGGATTGCTTTGCTGGTTACCATCAAATTTGGATGGACGAGGAATATGCTGAGAAAACGGCTTTCATTATGCCGTGGGGAGTCTACTGCTATAAGATGATGCCATTCGATCTAAAGAATGTTGGGGCCACCTATATGAGAGCTATGGCTACCATCTTCAACGACATGACACATAAAGAGATCGAGGTATATGTGGACGACGTCATCATCAAGTCCAAGAAAGCCACCGACCATATAGCTGATCTGAGGAAGTTCTTCAACAGGTTGTGGACATACAACTTGAAATTAAACCCCGTGAAGTGTGCATTCTGGGTTCCAGCTGGAAAATTGCTTAGGTTCATCGTCAGCTGTCGAGGAGTAGAATTGGATCCATCAAAGGTCAAATCCATCAAAGAGTTACCACCGCCAAAGAACAAGAAGGATGTGATGAGTTTCCTAGGACGCCTTAACTACATCAGCCGGTTCATAGCCTAGTGCACTGTCATATGTGAACCAATCTTCAAGATGCTGAGGAAAGATGTTGCAACCAAATGGATCGAGGATTGTCAAAGGGCCTTCGACAGAATCAAGGAATATTTGTCAACACCGCCAGTTTTGGTACCGCCAGATGCAGGTAGACCCTTGCTACTCTACCTCGCAGTATTAGACGAAGCTTTCGGCTGCGTTCTGGGGCAACACAATGAGACAGGGAGAAACGAGCAGGCTATATATTATCTGAGTAAGAAATTCACTCCCTACGAGGCGCGGTATTCTCTATTGGAACGTACTTGTTGTGCTCTAACCTGGGTAGCTCAGAAGCTGAGGCACTACTTCTGTGCCTACACAACGTACCTCATATCAAGGATGGATCCCTTGAAATATATCTTTCAGAAGCCCATGCCCACTGGAAAGCTGGCCAAGTGGCAAATCATGCTGAGTGAATTTGATTTTGTCTATGTGACTTAGAAAGCGGTCAAGGGACAAGCGTTGGAAGATCATCTTGCTGAGAACCCTGTAGATGGAGAATACGAACGCCTGAAAACGTATTTTACCGATGAAGAAGTGTTGTTCATAGGGGAAGACATTGCTGAATCATATGATGTCTGGAGTATGTTCTTTGACGGAGCGGAAAATTTCAAAGGAGTCGGCATTGGAGCTTTCCTGGTATCGTAAACTGGTCAACATTACCCGGTATCTGCTAAACTCAGATTCCCCTGCATCAACAATATGGTAGAGTATGAATCCTGCATCTTGAGGCGCAACATGGCCATTGATATGAATATCTAGGAGCTGCTGGTGATTGGTGATTCAGACCTGCTGATACACCAAGTACAAGGAGAATGGGCTACCAAGAATTTCAAGATACTTCCATATCTGCACCATGTGCAGGAATTGCGAAAGAGGTACACAAAGATAGAATTTTGGCACGTTCCCAGAATTCAGAACGAGTTTGCCGATGCATTGGACACTCTATCATCCATGATATATCATCCAGATAGGAACTTCATTGATCCTATTCCAGTAAAGATCCATAGCCAGCCAGCATACTATGCCCATGTTGAAGAAGAGGCAGATGAAAAACCATGGTTCCATGACATCAAGGAATACCTAACAAAGGGATAATACCCAGAGCTTGCAAATCATACTCAGAAACACACGCTTCGGAGATTGTCCAACAATTTCTTTCACAGTGGAGGAACCCTGTATAGGAGAAATCCCGATTTGGGATTACTGAGATGTGTCGACGCAAAGGAAGCCTCTAAGCTACTTGAGGATATACATGCTGGGACCTGCGGCCCACATATGAATGGTTTTGTCTTAGCAAAAAAGATACTCAGAGCCGATTATTTCTGGTTGACCGTGGAGACGGATTGCATCCAGTATGTCTGGAAATGCTACCGATGTCAGGTACATGCAGATATGATAAAGGTACCCCCAAACGAGCTCAATGCAACAAGCTCACCTTGGTCGTTCGCTACCCGGGGAATGGACGTATTGGACTGATCGAGCCTACCGCCTCAAATGGACACAGGTTCATCTTAGTAGCAATTTATTATTTCACTAAGTGGGTCGAAGCAGCATCTTACAAAGAAGTCACTAAGAAAGTCGTGGCAGACTTTGTCCGCGACCGTATTGTTTGCTAGTTTGGAGTTCCAGAATCAATCATCACCGATAACGGCTCCAATCCAAACAGTGATCTGATTAAAGCCATGTGCGAGACTTTGAAAATCAAGCACAAGAATTCCATAGCCTATAGACCTCATATTCATGGAGCTGTAGAAGCCGCCAACAAAATTATCAAGAAGATATTGAGGAAGATGATAGAGAAACACAGACAATAGCAGGAGAAGTTATCATTTGCCTTACTAGGATACCCCACCACAGTCCGTACATCAACTAGGGCAACTCCCTACTTGCTGGTTTATGGTAGGGAAGCTCTTATTCCTGTTGAAGTGGAGATCCCTTCATTAAGAATCATACAAGAAGCTGAGCTCAGTGACGCAGAATGGACAAGGAACCGTTATGAGCAATTAGCCCTCATAGATGGGAAAAGGATAAATGCAATATGTCATGGTCCACTTTATCAGAATAGAATGTCTAGAGATTTTAACAAAAGATTCAAACCAAGATAGTTCACACCGGGGCAGCTGGTGTTGAAGAAGATCTTTCCACATCAAGATGAAGCCAAAGGGAAATTCTCCCCCAACTTGCAAGGTCCGTATATGGTTCATCGAGTATTGACAAGAGGAGCACTTATACTTGCAGAAATGGACGGATAAGTATGGCCAAAGCCAATCAATTCAGATGCAGTCAAGCGCTACTATGTGTAATTCTTTATGATATTCCTCAAATGATGTAAATTGAACTACGCCTGACCTGATTCCCATTTAAGAGGGGATACGTAGGCAGCCTTATGGGTTTCGTCACAATTCAATAAAAAATCTCATTTCCCCCGCATTTGGATACTGGGGCAGTATTTTGAGGAGGACCCTCAAAATTTCGAAGCGAGTTCAACCGATCACATCATGCGCAACAGTCAGAGACGTCGACCCATATAACTGGGGTAGAATTTTGAGGAGGACCCTCAAAATTCTGTAGCATGAGAGGTTGTAATGTCTTGAACCGTGTCACGGTCGTCGGTTCATCTAAATTTTACAAAATATATTTTTTATACTATGTATTTACAAAATCATGCATGTTTGTTTTCAAAATATAGATCTATTTAGTAAACGATACCCTGATGATATAAACAGGATCATCAGACCGAGCCGAATGAGTCAAGCAAAGACAGCGGGGATACGAACCAACCTTCCCTATCTACCGAACTCATGATTTTTCTTTGGATGAAGGAACAAAGAAACAAACATGCTTCGGGGTCACAAATCTCAATACAGTCGTAAAATGCCAAAATTTGCTATCAGCACAAAGAACGAACATGTTCAAAATCACAATCCTCGAAACCATCGCACTTGTCGACATTCGCTATTAGCACAAAGGATAACATGCTCCGTAGTTGTGATTTTCACAACAATCGCAATACCGCAACCTACTACCAACTAAGAAATCCTACTATCATCTGCTATTTATTCTTTTTCATAAGGCCAACCGCCGCCTACCTATCTACATGAGGTTAAGCTCTACCTCTATCTTGCATAAGGCTAATCTTTGCCTTCATATTGCATAAGCCTAATCTCTGCCTTCATATTGCATAAGGCTAATCGCTGCCTTCCCTTGCATGAGGTTAAGCTCTACCTCCCCTTGCATAAGGCTAATCTCTGCCTTCCATTTGCATAAGGCTAATCTCTGCCTTCCATTTGCATAAGGCTAATCTCTGCCTTCCCCTGCATAAGGCCACTCTCTGCCTTCCATTTGCATAAGGCTAATCTCTGCCTTCCCTTCCATAAGGCTAATCTCTAACTTCCCTTGCATGAGGCTAAGCTCTGCCTCCATCTGCATAAGGCTAATCTCTGCCTTCCTTTACATGAGACTAAGCTCTGCCTTCCCTTGGATAAGGCTAATCTCTGCCTTCCCTTGCATGAGGCTAAGCTCTGCCTCAATCTGCATAAGGCTAATCTCTGCCTTCCCTTGCATGAGACTAAGTTCTGTCTCCATACTTACATGAGGCTAAGCTCCGCCTCCAATTTACTCTTTTCACCGAGACTAAGCGTTGTCTCTCAAGCATTATTTACTTCTATTCTGTTTCGGGCTAAGATCTTCCCTCAATTTCCCAAGACTAAGCTCTACCTTGTGGAAGTCATATTATTGCATTTCATGGGCTGAAATATCGCCAACCTGTCCAAAGGCGTCATAGTCTAACGGCACCATCCTCATAGCCGGAAGACACCATGTCATGGCCTGAGGATCTCTCTCAATTTGCATATCATTATTCAAAGGCGTCATAGTTTAGAGGCACCATCTTCATGGCCCGAGAATATCATTTCCTGGCCTGCGAATCTCTCATCAAACAATTCATGGCCCAGGACATCATGGTCTAAGGACGTCACGCCTAACCGTCTGAAGACAACATTCATAGTCCAACGGGAACTTAAATCATGTTTAAATTTACGCACAATATATGCTTGTAGTACTCTTATTTGCAGATGATCCGACGAGCAACGACTATCTCAGTAGGACCGATCCCGCTCTAGTTCTCCCAGCCATATCAAACCTAACCTCTTCCGTAAACCGTTCATTCATCTAGCCCTAGATGTTGTGTCTGTTCTTGTGATGACTTCATCGGTATACTTCGCCTATGAATTCGGAACTACATACGACCTGATTCCTGTAAAACCAGAGATATGTAGGCAGCTCAGAAACTAGAGCGCGACCCTAAATCTCTCTAAACCATTTCACTCGGTCAAAATTGGCCATCATATCTTTACTCGACAACTCTTTCATCCTTTCCGGGTAAAGAAGGGCAGCTGTTGATACCCAATTTTTCCCCAAAAAATATTTTAAATTGCACATACACCCTCAAAATCATGCATCAATAGCAATTGGTATTTTTCCATACTTTTCCTATATTTTATTAATTTGTCCAGCATTTTATTTCCGATAAATAATTACAAATTGCATCACAAGTGATTTCAAAAGCATTTTGTGATTTAATTTATTGTTTATGGTCCTAATAAGACAAAATTATTTCATAATTAGCTAATTTGGCATCTTTTGGCGATAATTGTAATAACTTTGCAAATTATAGCCCAAGCATATGATTTTGCACAATTTATTACCATAAATTGGTCATTTGTATTTTAAGATATCAAATAAATATTTAAAACCTATATCTATGCATGAAATTCATTTTTTATAATTGTTAGCTATTTTGTAAATTTTGCATGGGGTATTTAACAAATAGCCTAATTTCATTTCAATTGTGGCCTAACTAAACCAGCCCCAAACCCCAATTAAAATCAGCCCAACACAAAGACTAGTCCATTAAACTACCCGACCCAATGTCTTGTTTAATCTGGACCGTTGATCATTTCTGATCAACGGACCAGATCTTTTCTTACCTAAATTAACCTAAAGACCTACCCCCCCTTTCCGCCTCATTCTCTCTTCACTCTCTGCCATTACACTCACTCATCTCTCTCAAGCTCTCTCTGCTAAACCCTAATCTCCTCTCACCGGCCTGCTCGCCGGTAACAATGGTTGTTCCACCACCATCCTTAGCCACCATGGCTCCCTCACATGCCAGATTCTTGCTACCCTAAGGTCCTCAAGGGAACCAAAGGTTGTTCAACTCACACCCATGGCCTTTTCATGCCATTCTCATGCCACCCATGGCCTGTCCGACTAAGATCATTCTATTTACGGCTAAACCTATGGTTTCTAAGCCCGATTCTCTCTATCTCAGGGTTATATCTCTCGAAACCCTAATCTATATCTTGATTCTTCAAATCTGCAACAGATCTAAGAGTGTTCTGAGTTATTTTTACTGTTTTCTTAAGAATCTCTCTGATTTTTCAAAAATGCTTCGTCTTCAAACTAGGGTTTCTTAACCCCTTTTCAAAATGACTATTCCTTCTGATTTTCCGTATTATTCTATGATTTTTACTATGTTTAAAAATTTATTCATGTTTTCCCCCTTTATCTGATTTATTATGTTGAAGCCCTAAGTCTTTTGGTCTAAATCCTGGGTGTTGAGTCTGTCTTTGATAATTTTTTCGTTTAATCTGTATGTGTGCTTGTTTCTCATGAACGCTCTGAGTTTCTGTAATTTTACCCTATTATTTTCATTAGGGTTTCTGATTTTTGGTTCTTCCGCTAATATTATGTTTTTTTCTGTTAACTCCTCTAATCATCACTGTTTTTAGTTGAATCCTTGATTCTACGTGGTTTTTACTTTACTATGCTATTAGGGTTTCTGACTTTTGTTTCTTCTTGCATATTCTGTGTTTATCTCTCTTATTCTCAAAAATTTGTGTTAATTCCCTAAATCAGTACTATGTTCTAGTTTGAATCCCTGATTTTGTGCGATATTTACTTTACCATGTTTATGAAGGTTTTTGATTTCTTGCTTCTCCCTGCCTATATTTTCCGTTCATTTGTGGTACCTTCCGTTAGTTAATACTGCTTTCTATTGGATGTCGCGCCCCTTTTTTCCCCGAGCACTCCTTTCGGGGCCGGTTAAAAGGGTTTTTGACATTGGTCGGAACAACTCATTCCTTTTGGAAAGGGTTTTGCATATTTTGAAGAGTCGCCACCTAACAATTTTTGAGGTGCGTTAGGGCACCTATTGGGGTTCATTTACAACTAAGTTTGATAACCAGAGACAGGTTAAGTCTTGAAATTATCCTAAGGGGAAGGTGTTAGGCACCCCTCAAGATCCACAAGTGTGGTTCCCGGCCAAATAGCTTTTGTGAATTTGTACGATTAGCAAATAAATAATTTAATGTCCAAATAGTAGGGGATTTTGAAATATTCACAGCCTAAGCACATATAGGTTACCAGTTTGAAAACGCTTAATAGCTAATATATTTTGAAAAGTATTATAGTCCAACATGTTTATGGGGATAAGGGATATCCTAGGTTTGTTTATAATATGGATCACATCAATGCAATACCTGGTATGACATTCCTCAAAGAGAGGCTACACGTGGTATTAGCGCACCTGTCATCATATCCATATCTACCCTTTCCCACCCCGTAAAGGTAACTAAAGCGAGTGTTGGTCACGACCTCTATTGCATGTTGTTACTCGTCTCTTACTATTAGTCTCGGTGGAATGCTACGGCGAATATAGAGAAACGGATAGGAGTGCAGATAGGGGGATAACATATAAACAGGAAAGGCTCAAATACCTCCACAAATAATACACAGAATCAGCATGACTCAAACACAGTTAAGGTATTGGTTTAAATTTTGATCCTAAGCATGGTATCTAAGTGATAGCAACAAAGAGACATATTTATTGCACAACTCAGAGAGGAAGTCCTAATCAGTTTTGCCTACTGATTTTAAGCATGCTGATAGTTAGGTAGTAATCACAAATGACAGTTTCAGTTTTTGGTTTAAGGTTGATTACCTAAGGCTTGCCTAGGTGTGGGATCACATATAGCAGTTATCAAGAGCGTTAACAATTTTAAGGTTGATACACTTAAGAGCATGCAGTTCTAAGTGTTGCAGAATACATAGGACTTTGTTACCAGTTGTTAGAGCGAGGTGGACTGTTTCATATTTCTTTCATACATCAGTAATTGGGCCAAGTGTAATTAGGCGAGTGTGATCCTAGAACATGATGTCAAATGCAAAGTGATACACATGCAGAATTACTAAAGTAGGGTTTCTAAATGCACACAGAAATCATAACATTATGCACAGTTCAAGAATAGGAAGAAGTGACAACTTGTTTTAATGTTGTTTACCTTAGAACATGATTTCTAAGTGTGTAGCGTAGTCGTAGGAATATGAGCCATGATTGCATGAATAACAACTTATGTTAACATATTTATCTAGAATAGGATTTTTAAATGCGTAGAAGGACATGTAAGGTTCACATAAGGCAAAATCACATGGTGACGGTTTATTTTATGTTATTATTTACCTTAGAGACATGATTTCTAAGTGATAGATGAGATGATGAAGGAAACGGTAGATATGAGTCCTAGAGGGACTTGGTATCTAATGCATGGCATGCTTTGTGTGTTATGCCTAAACATGGAGTCTATTGCACACAGAAGAAAGTAAACCTAGGGAAGCATGGTTTCTACCCTTGATCACACTACATCATACATGTTACCCTCCCTTTTCACTATCCAACCCTAGAGTAGTTTACAAATAATTATTACAGATCATTGAGCATGAATTACATAGCCTAAATAAGAAAAATAAGAAGTTATCTATAGGGAGCCTGCGGTATAGGCCTAGATCTCCATATCCTCAATGCCAGGTGGTGTTTCACAGCCTTTCTCATAATCCAGATGTGTCAAAGTTCCCCAAGGACCTCAAGGGATCCCGGGCAGTTCTCACACCCAAATTTCATAGCCATAGTAGAGTAAGTGCAGTGTGGAAGGGCCAGCCTTAGTGTGTTAAAGTTCAGAGGGAGCTCAAGGATCTCAAAGAAATGCCCACACAAAGGGGGCAGATCCTAAGGATCTAGGAGTAAAGTGAGAGTGCTTGACATAGTTTTGAAAGCTTTGAGTGAGGAAATAGTTTTACACGAGAAAAACTGGTTTTAAAAAAAGGAGTTTTTGTAAAGGCCTTTATTCAGTAAAACAGTTTGAAAAGAGTAAGGCAATTAGAATGAATACACTCACATTTTAGGATCAGAATAGCATACCAAGGCAAGTTTAACAACCACAAACAAGGTAGTGAGGGATTGGGGACACATAAAGGTACAGAGTAGTGAACATATAACAGGCAGGAGTACAAAGAGGTGCAGAATAGAAGCTCTTAAGGGGGTTCATGGAATTGGGGTATAGCATAGTGTAGGATTAGAATATGCATAATAGCATCAAACAGATTAGGCAGTAGAGTATGCCCTAATAAAAAAAATGTACAAACATAGGAGTAGAGTAGAATATATTGAAACATGTTTTAAGTTCATAAAGCATAGGTTAACATACTAGATGAAGTAGAGATTTTAATTACATCTTGAATAATAAAATAGAAGATAGAAGCATATAAGAAACACAATGAATTGAAGCAGCAATAAAAACATGTTGATTTGAGAACTAGAATTTGAATTAGAACATACCACTGAAGTGAAGACAGTGAACACAAAGTATAGGAGAGCACAATAGTTAGCCTGGCTTGCATCCGGATAACTAGAATAGTAACAAATAGTACAAAGAAGAGAGAAGAGAGCAGAAAGTTTTAATTGTGTGAGAGAGAGAGGTATTGAACCAATCAGTTCGTTCGTTGTGTTAATGAAAAGTAATGTATATATATATATAGTTTGAAAACATGTAGCAAATAAGGTAGGAATCAAAGTTAACTAGCAATTATGGGACTGTGCATCAATTAGTATAAAATCAGCATAGATACTCCCTTAATTGAAGGAGTTAAGTTCAAACGGTAGTAGGCAGATAACAAATAAGGAAAAATACTATATGTGACTGAATATAACATATAAGGAAATAATTTCAGCATAGTACAAGTAATTAGTCTAGGTTCAGAGAATCTAATTAAGAAAATAACACAAGAATCCGTGTGACAGCATAGTCGACCAAAAATAAGGCAAGGAAAAAACTCAAAGGTTTAAAATCAGTAAAGAAATCGTCATAAGAGATCAGTGAAAGGTATCAATTACAGGAAATTAGGGATTCAAGCATGAGTAGTACTGATTAAGGGGAGATTACCACAAATCCCTATGGATACACGGAATGAACATACAATAGGCAAGCAAAATCAGAGACCCCAATAAGCATAGTAAAGTAAAAATCACATAGAATCAGGGATTCAAACTAGCACATAGTAAACGATTAAAGGAATTAAAAAACGAACATGATATAATAGGGAGAAACAAAGAATCTGAAACCCTAATGATTATAGTAGCAAAAAATCACATAGGATTAGAGATTCAGCCAAAGTCAGGAACCCTAATGAGCAAAAATAGGGTAAAATCATAGAAAACTCAGAACGTTCACGAGACACAAGAGTTCATACAGATTAAATGAACATATCAATCAAAGAGAGACTCAGAACCCAAGAAACCTAGGGTTTTCAACATAATAAGTCAAATGAAAGGAAAAACTTAAATAAATCGTTAAAACATAGTAAGAATCATAGAATGATACTAAAAATCTAAAGAAAATCGTTTTGAAAAAGGGGTTATGAAACCCTAATTTTGAGATGAAGAAACGTTTAAAAACTCGGGGATTCTTAGGAAAACAGTAAGAATAGCCTAGAAAACTCTTAGATATGTTACAGATCTAAGAAGTTAAGAGCTAAAATAAGGGTTTCAGAGAGAGAAAACCCAGAGGTAGAGAGAACCGGGCTTAGAAACCATAGGTTTAGCCGAGAGTGGAAAGATCTTACTCGGATAGGCCAAGAGTGACCTGAGAACGACAAGAATCAGGCCATAGGTGGGAGTTGAACCGCTCCAGGTTCACCTGAGGACCTCAGGACAGTGACAAGACAGCGTGGTGAGAGACATAGGCTAGGACTGGTGTGCGCTCATGGTTTCCGGCAGGTGAGGTGGCCCAAAAAGAGACATAATTCATCAGAGGGGAAAGGTTCTAGAGAGAACCAGAGAGAGAGAGAGAGGGAGATAAAGAGACGGTGAAGCGGGGAAATGAATGAGAGGGGGGCGGGGGTAGTCTTTAGGAGTTATTAATGGTAAGGGCGAATCTGGGCCGTTGATCAATATTGATCAACGACCAAGATTTAATTAGATGTTGGGTCGGGTAGTTTGGGAATTGGGCTTGGGTTATTTGGGCTAGTTAATTGGGTTGGGCTCCAGGTAGAATTGAATTAAAATTGAATTAAAAGTGGTTATTTGTTAAATACCCGTTTAAAACAGATAAATAATTAATAAAATGGCTAATAGTTATATAAAAATAAAATTAAGGCTAAATAGATGGAATTAAGGTGATTAACTAGTATTTAAAAATGCAAGCGACTAATTATTTAGTGAAAATAGCGCAAAATATATAGTTAGGCTATAATTCAAAGTTATTGCAATTATAGCCAAATAATGCCAATTTGGCTAATTTGTGAAATATTTAAATCCTAATAGGACCAAAAATGATATATTAAACCAAGGAATATTTTGAAACTATTTGTAATGCAATTTATGATTAATTATTAGGTATAAAAGTACTGGATAAATTAGAAGTAAATTGATAAAAATACGGGAAAATTATAGAAAAATACCAACTGTTATAAAAACTGATTTTGAAGGTATACATGCAAATTAAAATAGTTCGAGGAAAAATTGGGTATCAACATTGGAATCATTGATTCCCTGTGATTGATATCCTTCACTGATCTCTTGTGATATTCTCTACTGATTTTCAACCTCCAAGTTATTTTCTTGCCTTATTTTATGGTCGACTATGCTGTCAACTGATTATTGGATATTCTCCTTAATTAGAATCTTCTGAACCTAGCCTTAATCACATGGTCTATACTTGCATTGTGCTGAATTACTTCCTTATTCGTTATCCAGCCATATATATGATTTCCTTCCTTATTTGTTAAGTGTCCTTACCGTTTGAAGTTAACTCCCTCAATTAAGGGAGTACTTATACATATTTTATACTAATTTGTACCTAGTTCCGTAATTACTGTATGACTTTGATCTTACCTTATTATTCTACCTAGTTTCAAACTATATATACATGTTCTCTCATTAACACCAAGACAAGAACACATTGGTTCAAAGGCTATCTCTCACACTCAAAAACATTCTTCTCTCTCTCTCTCTCTCTCTCTCTCTCTCTCTCTCTGTTCTCTGGTTACTTGCTATTGTTCGAAGTTAGCCGGCTGTAAGCCAAGGCTGATTACTATATTCTCTTGCTCCTCACTTTTTGTTTACTATCTCTTTTTGGTATGTCCTGATTTCAGTTCATTATGTTTCTAATCTGTTTTTATCTATGGTTTTGTTGTTCAACATGTAATTGACATGTTTACATCTAACATGTTAAGTTATGTCCTATTCCTCTTAGAATCAGCATGTTTATGAATATGTCACCCCCTTCATAGTATGCCTCAATGTGACTCTGTTATATCTTTTATCTGGTTTATAGTATGAACCTTTTACCCTAAGTTGTCTGATTTTTGTGTTGATCCTATTTCATGCTATGTTGATACTATACTATCTCCCAGCCCCATGAACCCCTTAGAACACTTTTGATTCTGTAGCTATGTGCTAAATTAGCACTCCTGAACCTATGTCTTACTACCTATACCAATTTCAAAGACTTTTGCCTATTATGTGTTCACCATACATGCTTTATTTGTCCCCAATCCCTAATTGACCCTGTATGAAGGTCTGTTCTTCGAATGTTGCTGAACCTGTTAGTCTTGTGTTTGTTGTTTGATTACCCCAACTCTTGTTAAACGTTGTTTTACTCCCTTATTTACAAAACTATTTCAACTAAGTCTCTTTCAGCACGGTTTTCCTACTAATACCTTAGGTAGAAACCATGCCTTAGGTTTACATTTCTTATATGTGCATTAGAATCCATGTTTAGGACCAATACATTCTAAGCATATCATGCATTAGACACCATGTTCTTAGGTTTCACGTATACTGTTCCAGCATCTCATTTGACATTATTTTTTACCATTTAGAAATCCTGCTTCTAGGCTAATAACAATATTAACATAAAAATTGTTGCTCCTGCAAATTCCGAAATCATGCTATAAGTTTTGATGCATTTAGAAATCATGCTTTAGGAATTTTGCATATAAATCATTCTGCATTTTATATGTGCATACTAGATACCCTGTTTTAGGATCTCGTTCATACTCGCTAAGTCACACCTAGCTAAACTACTGATTCATGAAAAAGGGACATAAGACAGTCTCACCTATGATTATCCTGGGTTAAACAAAACTGGTAATAATCCCTGTATCCTCAGATTTACAACACCTAGAACAACATGTTTTAGGTAAAACAACTCCTAATCTGTTTTAATAATTCTGGTAACTATTGCCTATTACCCCCCGCACCTAGGCAAGCCTTAGGTAATCAACCTTAATAAAACTGGAAATTTGTCTCGTTTATGTTTACTGCTTAATGACTAACAGGCTTAAAATCAGTAGGCAAACTGATTAGGGCCCCTGCTTTTGAATTTATAAAATAAAGTTGCATATCTTCTGTGTTTTGCCATTCACTTAGACACCATGCCTTAGGGTCTTGCCTAATAAAAATACCTCTTGTTTGTGTTTGATACGTGCCGTTATGTGCATTATCTGTGGAGGTAAATCTGGGCCTCTTAATTGCTTCTTTCCTGCCTTTATCTGCTAAAGTCCTATTTGTTCTTGCATGTCGCCTAGTATTTTATCCTTTTAACCTTAGGGGTCTTTCTAGAACTGCCTATACATAGAGGTCCTAATTTCCTCCAGGACCATTAATAAGTGACGGGTAATAGCACGCATAGAGATCATTAAATAACACTCGCTTAAATAACCGCTAAGGGGTGGGAAATAGTAGATATGGATATGATGACCGGTGCGTTAATGCCACGTGTATCCTCTCTCCTGAAGAGTGATTACCGGGCATTTTACCGATGTGATCCTATAGGATAAATAACCTAGGACTCCCCTATCCCTTACACATGTGTGTTTAAATTGTAAATCTCCTAAAAACCTTATACATGTGCTTAGACCTTTTAACTTTAGCACATATGTGTGCTTAGACTGAGAACCTTTTTCAAATCTTTATTTGTTTACGTATATGCCTTAATTACCTATTTTTTTAAAATTCACAAAGCGTTTTTGGTTGGGAACCACAGTTGTGGACTTTGAGGGGTGCCTAACACCTTACCCTTGAAGTAATTTCAATCCCTTACCCAATCTCTGGTTATTCAAATATGTGTTGTAAATGACCCATAGTAGGTGCCCTAACGCACCTTAATTCGTTAGGTGGCGACTCTTCAACTCCTTTATACCCCTTTCCCAAAAGGAAACGAGTTGTCCCAATAATGGCAAAACACCCTGATCGATCCAAAAGGAGAGGGAAAAAGGGGGCGCGACAGCCTCATCCAATACCACCTTCTCCAAGTATAGGGATTCGTCCACATCATCGAAACTGACATATTCATTCAGTGTCTTGCCATCAAATTTGATCTTCTAGTTTCGTACCTTAGTCACATATGTGCCTTTTTTTATGTGGGCGACATTAGCATAGAATTCTTTGACCAGGTACTCATTGGCCTCCGGTAGCTTGCTAGTGAAGAACTTCCACCCCATTCTTTCATTGAATTGCCTCTTAACATTGTGATTGTGGGGTAAAAGATCTCTCTCTATGAAATCCCTCTCGTGCGTGAGGGACCTTTGAGGCCACCATTCCCGGAACTTGTGGTAGGCTTTCTCACTGACAAATCTGTCTTGCCACATTGCGGGCTTTCTTACTCTTACCAAACCTCCAACCTGGGTATCACCACCTCTCCCGTCATCAGGGACATCCTCTTCAACATCAATATTAAATAGGGCTGTTGTGGAGGCCGGAGTTGCAGCAAGTGGGGAAGGGGGTGCCGAAGTCTCACTACCTCCATCTGAGCTATTAGACGACCCAGACAGAGAGGTAGATTCATTAACGAGACGGTAGGGTTGTGATTGAGCCTCTTGATGAGGATGGGCAGAATCCCCTTCAGAAATCTCCCATGAGGGGACATATTCACTAGTCTCAGAAGTGTCGGGAGTGGGTCTCTGGAGAATTTGTTTCTTTCCAGTCATCCTTTGAGGAGCTAAGGGTGCATTTTGTTTCCCTCTGCCACGGCCCCAGGAGGATTCTCCCCTACCTTGTGATTTTTCAGCTCCACCATGAGATCAAACCATTATCTGCATACACAATCAATGAAAGATCATTAGTAATGTTGTTCAATGAATCATCAAATGAAATGAGATAAGATGATAATAGTGTCTCTATAAGAAGGTTTTCGCTGACTGCGAAAAAAAGGAGCACGGACAGAGAATGGCTATAGCGGTCCGCCTAAAAAGGAACGCAGCCGCGAAAGAGTGGGGATCAGACTACCTATTCTCTGAAGCTAGGTTTCCGCTAACCGTGAAAAAATGGACGCGACCACATAACATTAAACGCTAACCGCATAAAAATTAATGCGCCCGCGGACCCAAGTTGTTAGTTCTCTTAAACTCAGCAACGCGGTCCACAAAATTATGGACGCGGCCGCGTAAAGTCGACCGCTGACCATGGAAAACTATTCGCGTCCACGGACTTGTAAGCATATACAGACCTCACAAAAGCATGAATGCGAACCGCGTAATTTGGACCGCGGTCCGCTAAATTCAACCCCAACGAGCACTGGTGACTAATTTTAAACTTAGGGTTTTCCCTAAGTGCAAAAAATGGTTAAATTATCAAGCATAGTGACTAATCCCTATCCCCCGTTAGGCCTTAAACAGTACCCACATGAATTTTTAGCATCAAATTGAGAAGATGGAAAGTATCTAACCCTAATTACAGAGAAAAAGTAAAACTAAATGTAAATAAAAGAAAGAACTAAAATTAATACTAGAATTCGAACATACTAGTTGTGAGATTTGTATTAGAAAACTAACTCTTGATTAGTAAAAGGAGATTGAAGTTTCAAATAGGAGAAGATGAATAGTGGTCTATTGCTGTGAGAGTTGGGAGTTCGAAAAGTGTAAATAGAACTGGAACCATCTATATATACTAACCACCACGTCAGTGTATTCCTCCACACTTAGGTAAATGTTTCCAGCAACAGGTCTGCACTGCACAAACAATTCCTATAGAAATCTCACAACCAGTTAGTTCAAAATAAAGCATAATCTAAGAACAACATCAGAGAAAAAGAAAAACAAATGGGTTGCCTCCCAAGAAGCACCTGATATAACGTCGCAGCATGATGCATGTTACCATCACCATTGGAAATTAATCAAGGCCGCCACGTGGCTGTCATCAAACTTGCCGACATAGTGTTTCATTCAGTGACCATTAACTGGGAAAATTTAACCATTTTTATTTTTCAAATCAAGGGCACCAAACGGAGTCACGTGCACCTCCTTAAAAGGGCCACTCTATTTGGACTTGAGCTTTCCCCAAAACAATTGTAGCTGGTAGTTGAAGAGAAGGACCAAATCACCCTCCTTGAACTCTTTGTTCTGGGCATATTTGTCGTGCAAGACTTCATCTTATCCTTATACAAGGTCGAGCTAGAATAGGCATGAAACCGGAACTCATTTAGTTCATTGAGGTGCTCCACCCGGAGATTTGCTGCAATATCCCACTCAAGATTTAACCTCTTCAAAGCCCACATGGCTTTATGCTCTAGTTCAACCGGCAAATGGCATGCTTTCCCAAATACCAATCGGTATGGATACATACCGATTGGAGTCTTGTACGTAGTCCTATAAGCCCACAACGCATCGTAAAGTTTCCTTAACCAATCCGTCCTATTTGCATTGACAGGTTTTGACAATGTGTTATTTATTTCCCTGTTTGAGACCTCCACTTGTCCACTAGCTTAGGGGTGATAAGGGGTTGACACCTTATGATTGACATTGTACTTTGAAAATAAGTGTCGAATTCCCTATTGCAGAAATGAGACCCCCCATCACTGATGATTGCCCGAGGAGTGCCAAACCGTGTGAAGATATTTTTCTTTAGGAACGCCACAACACTCCGAGCCTTATTGTTGGGCAAAGCCGCGACTTCAACCCACTTGGAAACATAATCAACAACTACCGGAATGTAAGTGTTACCACACGAACTCACAAAAGACCCCATGAATTCTATGCCACATACGTCAAAATGTCAATTTCAAGAATAGTGGTGAAGGGCATTTCATCCTTCTTGGAGATTCCCCCAGCTCTCTGGCATTCATCACACCTCTTAACAAGTTCACTTGCATCTTTATATAGGGTTGGCCAATAAAATCCACAGCTAATAACCTTAGAAGAAGTTCTCGCCCCATCGTGATGACCACCGTAGGGCGAGGAATGACAAGCATCAAGTATACTCATTTGCTCCTCCTCTGGGACACATATACAAATCACCCCATCATTACAAATCTTGAACAAATAAGGCTCATCCCAATAATATTACAAACTGTCCTATATGAGTTTATTCCTTTGGTTAGAAGAGACCTCACACGAGACAATGCCGGTAACAAGGAAATAAGCAACATATGCGAACCAAGGCATACCATTAAAAAAAAAGAGGAGTTGTTCATCCAAGAATGCATCATTAATTTCGAGACCATATTTGGGCCTCCCTTCCTCTTCTAATAGGGAAAAATGATTCGCTACCTGATTCTCACTTCCTTTTCTATCAATGATCTCGAGGTCAAACTCTTGAAGCAGCTAAACCCATCTCATTAATCTAGCTTTCAAGTCCTTTTTGGTCATCAAGTAACAGAGTGTCGCGTGATCGGTGTGAACAATCACTTTGGCACCCATGAGATATGGCCTAAATTTTTCCATGGCGAACACAATTGCTAACAACTCTTTATCCGTCACCATATAATTGACCTGGGCGTCATTCATCGTTTTGCTTGCATAATACACTAGATGAAATATCTTGTTTATCCTTTGCCCCAAAACCGCTCTTACCGCAACGTCACTGGCATCGCACAAGAGCTTAAAGAGTGAGCTCCAATTGGGTGTTTCAATGATGGGAGTGGTTGTCAATTTATACTTTAGAAGCTCTAAATCTTTCATGCACTCTTCATTGAACACAAACTTTGCATCATTTTCTAGCATCTTGCACAAGGGGTTCACCACTTTTAAGAAGTCTTTGATGAACCTTCGGTAGAACCCCGCGTGCCCAAGAAAGCTCCTAACTCCCTTGACGGAAGTAGGAGGAGGTAGCTTTCAAATCACTTCAATCTTCACCTTGTCCACTTCGATTTCGTTCTTTGAGATCTTATGGCCGAGGATAATGCCCTCCTCGACCATAAAGTGGCATTTTCCCAATTAAGCACTAGATTTGTCTCTTCACATCGGGATAATACTTTGTAAAGATTATCCAAGCATTCTTAAATTGAGTCCCCAACAACACTAAAATCATCCATAAACACTTCGAGGAAATCCTCCACCATGTCCGTAAATATTGCCATCATGCACCGCCGAAAGGTAGCGGGTGCATTACACAAACCAAACGGCATCCGTGAGAATGAAAATGTTCCATACGAGAATGTGAAGCTAATTTTTCTCTTGGTCTTCCAAGGCTATGAGAATCTGGTTGTACCTAGAGTACCCATCCAAAAAGCAATAGTAGGCACGCCCGGCAAGTCTGTCCAACATTTGATCAAGAACGGGCAATGGAAAATGATCTTTGTGGGTCACTTTGTTCAACTTTCAATAGTCCATCCATACCCTCCATCCGGTCACGGTCCTAGTAGGGATCAACTCATTTTTTTCATTTGTCACCACAGTCATACCCCCCCCCCTTTTCGGCACATATTGCACCGGTGAAGTCCATGCACTATCCTAAATAGGGTACACCACCCCTGCATCAAGCCATTTGATAAATTTCCTTCTTGACAACCTCTTGCATATCCTTGTTCAACCTCCTTTGATATTCCACAGAAGGTTTTGCATCATCTTCAAGTATAAGTTTATGCATGCAAAAGGCGGGGCTTATGCCCTGAATGTCAGCCAAAGTCCATCCAATTGCCTTTTTCCTTTTTTGAAGCACCTCAAGAGTGGAATTGACATTCACTTTGGTTAAGCAAGCAGAAAGAATAACAGGTAATGTAGAAGAAGGGCCCAAGAATTCATACCTGAGGTGTGAATGTAGAGGCTTCAACTCCGATGTTGGTGGCTCCTCGATTGAGGTCTTTGTTGGTGGAGTCTTCTGGTTTTCCAAGTCCAAGGAGAGTTTACGGGGCCCATATGAGTAGGATCTCATTCCTCGCAAGGCATTTTCACATTCAACCAATTCATCCCTTTCATCATCCTCATTGTTTAACATCACAACTTCCATAGGGTCTTCCACATTGATCATGGCACTCGTGTCATCAACTATCACCTCCGTCACTAGATCCATAAAAGAGAAAACTTCATTACTATTCGGTTGCCTCATTGATTTGCACAAGTGGAATACATCCTTTTCATCACCCACCCAGAAGGTGAGCTCCCATGCTTCCACATCCACCAATGTCTTCCCTCTTGCTAGGAAAGTCCTTCCCAATATTATAGGCACCTCATAGTCTACTTCGCATTCAAGAATCACAAAATTCGCGGGCAAAATAAACTTGTCAACTCGGAAAAGAACATCATCAATAATACCAAGAGGCCTCTTCATTGTTCATCCGCCATTTGCAATATCATTGAAGTAGCTCTCGATTAAACAATACCCAATGTCTTGAATACAGAGTATGTCATCAAATTTATACTTGCTCCCAAATCACACAAGGCTTTTGCAAAATCCGCACTACCAATGGTACAAGGAATTGTAAAGGCGCCGGGATCTTCAAGCTTTGGAGTCATCGAGTGCACAATGGAAATCACTTGATGAGTCATTTTGATGGTCTCACAATCCATAGATCTCTTTTTAGTTACCAAGTCTTTCATAAACTTGGCATATCCCGGCATTTGCTCAAGAGCCTCCACCAACGGAACATTGATTGACAAACTTTTCATCATCTCAATACACTTGTTGAATTGGTTTTCATTATTTTGCTTTGCAAATCTTTGAGGATAAGGTGGAGGAGGCCTTGGAAAAGGAACCTTGGCTTTTGGCACGACCGTTTTTGGTATGTCTATCACGTGTTCCCTAGAAGGGTTCACATCATTTTGAGTCTCCTCCTCGTTGTCATGAATATCGATCCTCACTTCATCATTAAAATTCTCATAATTCACTTTCTCATCAATTATTGGGTCATCATCATTTTGCAACACAACATCATCACTCACAACTTTCTTTTGATTGGAGGTACTAGCATCACCACCTCTATCGCTCCGTATGGTCACCGCCATTGCATGGCTTGTATTGTTCCCACCCTTCGGGTTTGCTACCATGTAACTAGGTAGAGACCCCTTAGTGAGAGTGTTCAATGCTTGAGAAATTTGACCCATTTGTACTTCTAAATTGCGGATAGAAGTAGTGTGAGAGGCTATTTGAGCATCGGAATCGACATTCCTATTCATCATTTGTTTGAACATACTCTATATCCGCCCCATATTATTAGTTAAAGAACTTTGTCCTTGATATTGATATGGAGGTGGATTGTTGGGTTGTTGATACATCGGGGGCCTTTGAAACCTCGACTCCCGATTTCCGTTACCTCCCCAATTATTGTTATTGTTTCCATTCCAATTGTTATTATTGTTTCCTTGATTCCCCCCAGTTTTTTGTTATTGTTCCCCCAATTGTTTGAGTTGTTGTTATTTCCATTGTTTCAATTCCCTTGGCCTTGGTTGCCCCAGTTCTGATCATTCCCTTGCGATCTCCATTGTTGATTTGGAGCATTGCTCCGTTGTCCTTCGTAGTTGTTGGCATATAACACTTCCTCACTTTGGTCATCATAAGCATTTTCTTTGTTGTAACCACTACCACTTTGTTCATATTGATCTTGATTGCTTTGCATTTGCTGACTACGGTGTATCCTCTTGTTAACCATGACATTTACCCCTTCCCTTGGATTGACTTGCTTATTCCCCTTAACTTGTTGAAGTTGGGCCTTTGCTAACTGATTCATAATAGTAGTCAACTCAGCTTTGGCTTGTCCGTGATCCAGCAATTCCTTGTGAAGATAGATTACATTCGGGTCACCTTGAGAAACATTTGCCGACTTTGCCAAGCTGAAGAAGTGTTAGCCATCTCATCAAGTATGTCACAAGCATCAGCATAAGGCATCTTCATAAAATTCCCCCCTTCTAGCTTATTTACCACACATTGGTTGGTCGTGTTTGTACCCCGATAGAATGTATGTTGGATCATTGCTTCAGTCATGTCATTACTGGGGCATTCCTTGACCATTGTACTATATCTCTCCCAGATTTAGGGGTTCATTAGGTTCCTGTTTGAAGGCTAAGATCTCATCCCTTAATGCCGCCATATGTCCCGGTGAGAAAAACTTGGCTATAAACTTTTCATCCAACTCATCCCACGTGGTGATGGAATGGTTTGGGAGCCTTTCGAGCCAGTCCAAAGCTTTCCCTCTAAGTGAAAAAGGGAATAATCTCAATCTCCGTGCATCCTCTGACACGTTCGTCTTTTTTCTCCCCTAGAAGGTGTCTACAAAACACTTTAGATGTTTATACGCATTCTGATGGGGAGCACCAGTGAAGAACCCTCTTTGCCCCAATAAGGTCAACATAAAATTTGTAATCTGAAAATTGCCCGCCCGTACCCGGGGTGGGACAATTGCACTTACGTAACCTTCATTGGGAAGCACCCAGTGTGCTGCCCGTCGAGGAGGTGGGGGAGGGTCTGGAATGTTGTCATTGGCCTGGCGGCCTCTTCTTTGAACTTGAGGTAGTAAATGAACCTCATCCTCACCATTGTCATCTACCTCCCCCCCCCCCTCGGGAGAACATTGCCGAGAGAGCTGGGTGAATCTCCAAGAAGGATAGCCAAAATCGTTATACAGGTAGTAACACACAAAATTTAGTAACACAGAATGAAAGAAAAACAAGACACACAACTAGTTATATAGATATCCAAAACCGTCTAAGTGCCCGGCAACGACGCCAAAAGGTGATTGCTTCCAACCCTAAACCACTATAAAGTAGCGAGGAGTGGTCGATGCAGTTTTACTCGATGAGGTCGGGATCAATTTCCACATGGAGTTAATTTGGTTTGGAGTTGGGTTTCTGACTAACCTAAATGTGCGTGTTGTTTCTAATTGCACTTCTAACCAGTGTGATTGTTTCTGTTCTAATTTTTATACTAATGAGTGCTAAGAAATAATTGAGTACAATATTTTTTTATGCAAGTTTTCACTAGGGAAGTGACTTCTCCTAGGTGGGCATCTAATGGGAATCAAGAATCCAGGAGAAACTTGTTATGATTGGGGTCGTGATATAACCATCATACATAAATACTCACTCTATACCTCTAGGTAGTTTTAGTGACTTTGCCCGATTTGGATGCGAGCTGCGTTCTTACTTTGAGCCCAATTTGCATGGTCTTTGAATCTCGAACACCGCTCTCAGCGAAAATCCCATCGCGGCCGCGCCAAAGATCTTGCGGCCGTGCTTTTCCATCGCGGTCAGTGGTCAATCCTGTGCTCAAAACAGCTTCTCTGAACCTCATTTTCGCGGACCGTGTAATTATGGTCGCCTCAACGGTGTTCCTTATGCGGCCGCAATTTTCTACCGCTCTCAGCACTCCAGTCCCAGCCTTGGACTTGTGCAAGTTTGACTCCTTCATGAGTTGATTATGGCTTTTTGGCCATCCCTACAAGCAAGAATATTAAGTTAGTTTTCGGGAATACCTTTACGAATTTTGACCCAAAACCTAAGCAAAAGAGATCAAATAATAGGCTAAAATCCCTAATTATCAATGTCGTAGAGGAAATGAAGAAGAGGACAAGAAAATCCTTAGGCTAGGAGGGGTTCGAGGTGAAGAAAAAAAAAAGGCCGGCCACTCGGTCCCGCAAGCCCAAGAAGAATATCGAGTACCGGACTCCGATTTGCTTTACCAGCTCAGGGATGAGCCTGAAGAAGATGATATATTTGTTGCACATGGATCGACCCTTGTCGGGGAGCAGGCGACAGCCACAAGGAAGAGTCATGAGGTTGACCTTCCTCCGACTCGAGAGGTCGGGATAGATATGGGGGTTGAGACCTCCCAAGAAGCCACACTGTACTGAAAGAAGTGACCAATGTGATAGACATCATGGATACACCCTCTAACACCGAATCCATGCTCGAAGAGGCCCAAGCAGGCAAAGAAAAATCAAATGAATGGGCACAAGGTGCAGAAGACCCTCTCCACTCCTTCTTCGAAGGCATGTATACGTCTACATTGGAAGATTTTTCCGCGCTGGGCCACCTGGAGATACAGAAGAAGGACGTACCTTTGGAAGCTAACGGGCCAAGCATGTGCCCAAGATTGGTGAAGCAGTTCACTTCCCCGAGCACGGACCCCGAGCGCAATAGGACGATTGTTATCACAATCCCATAGGATGCCCAGGTCCTATCCTCTCCGCTGGGCGTAGCCAGATACCTTGGATGCTTGGTAACCGAGGAGGAATAGAAAAAGATGAATGAGGTGGGCACTTCGAGTCTCTTCAACGAGGCACAACAGCCATTGAACCAGGTAAGGTTTTAAAACCTTCAAACACTCCTTATGAGCCACTTAAAGTTTCCCTGTGATGTTTCTTACTTAGTTTCCTTTCTTTATGGGATTCAGTGCTTCACCATGAGAGTTCCTTCGGTATCACTTGGAAATCAGCTAGCTCTAGTTCAACCTCAAGGAGAAGGCCCGAAAAAAGGATATGTTCAATCTCCTTAGTGAGCAACAAGACGGGGTCATGAAGGATATTCAAGCTGAGCTAGATAGGGCTCAAAGGAGGCTTCGATCATGAGGCGGGAACTTGTCGACCTGGTTGAAAATGCAAAGGTTTTTGAAGTTAAAAATGAGGAGCTAGTCGTGGTGACTAACAACACAACCTTGCAGGTCCAACAGAAGATCGACCTGATTGACCAACTCTGAGCCGAGAGGAACGAGGTCCAAGCCACAGCCGATGGGTGGAAAAGCAAAATGAACCTTCTAGCTTGGGGAAGGAAACTTCCAAGGTGAAGATGGTATCGGTAGAGGTCCAACTCCAGGTGGCGAAGAAGAAAGCTGACAAGTGGTCTCAGCTGAACGACGATCTCCGAGCATAGCTGAGCTTGGTTGTCACAGAGAGGGACCCCCTTGATAGAGAATACGAGAAAGTGAAGTCCAAGTTGGATACAACCTCCGCCGATGCTGACAAAATGGTGGCCCAATACAAGACAGATGTGGAGGCAGCCAAAGTCCGCCTGAAGGAAAAGGCCAAATATATGAAGCGACTATCCCAAAGAGAGACCCTCGAGGATATCCATGTCCGAGGTTTTGACCTATCTCATAAGATCGAAGAAGCAAATAAATTCGAGGTCGAGGCGAGGAAGACTTTCGAGCCTGAAGGTGCCGAAGGCTCTGAGGGTTCTGAGGGTTCGGAGAGGTACGAAAGTTCCGACAGTTCAGGCGAAGTGTCGGGCCCTAGTGAAGAATAAGCATAGATGCCTTAGTACTTTTTTTGTCTTATGTACATTTATTTTGGTTTATTTTGAAGTCGTTATAATTGTGCCTTTGTAAGTATATTCCAGAATATATATAAAAATTTCCCTTTCTATCAATTTCAAGTCTTCACTTTTTCAATACCTCTTCATAATTTTTATTCTTGCAATATTTCTAATTCCTTAGCATAAAATTTATTGCAGTTATAGGGCGTACGATCTTTAAATGGTCCAGACGGAGCTCGGCTTTGATACAACTTTGTTTGCTCGAGGCTTTGAAAACTATGTGTGATCGGAAGTTTTTTAAGATACTTATGTGATTTTAGACGATGCTTTTGCCGAGGGTAACCTTTCAACAGGTTTCAAATTATTTATAAAGGCCTTATTTGATTACGACTTCGGGCGTCTCCGAGGATTTGTTAGGGCGACCGTAGCCTTTTGTATTTAGGCACCGCCTAATAGGTTTGGTGCCTCCGAGATTTCGTAGCCCGGATTGTTCGATGTATTTTCGGACGACAGTCCCCGAGTGGGGGTAGACCTTTGGCTCGATAGTCCCCGAATAGGGGTAGCCCTTGGGCTCGATAGTCCCCGAATAGGGGTAGCCAATGGGATCTTAGGATCCGGAATTTAGGGGGCAGAAATGTGTAGTAGCAAGGCAGAACTTTCTTTCATTTCTGTGTGTAAAGTACATGATCGAAAATGTGTAAAAGCTTGTATTGTTGCTAAAGTGGACTTAACACCTGAACAAGTACTGCTCGACCAGCTAGCTAATAATCAACAATAACCGAGGCATCTAAGATCTGCACAAAAATGTGCATAAGCATAGTATGAGTACACCACAGTGGTACCCTGTGTGTATCAAGACTAACCTCGGAGGAGTAGTGACGAGGGAAAGTCAATACACCCACTGGACTAAACACCCAAACAAGTATAAACGTAGAACTTACAGGGAGAAATGTCTTTATAAATCTAGGAACGATGACAATAATAATTCAATAATAATCGAGGCATATGAGATTTGCACAAAAATGTGTAGAAACAAATTATGAGTACACCACAGCGGTACCCAGTAAGTATCAAGACTAACCTCGGGAGTAGTGACGATAGACATTCAAGACACCCACTGAACTAAACACCTGAACAAGTATAAATGTAGAACTAACAGGGAGAAATATCTCTATAAAGCTAGGCGCCATGACAATAATAATTCAATACTTGTAATAGGAAGCTAAAAGCAACAATTAACCATAGGGAACAAATAGGTCGTAACAAGGTAGAGTGAGTTGAACACAGTTCAAATCCGGTGAAACCAAATAAAGGAAAACAAGTGAAAACTCAATAGGAACAACCGCCTTCACACCAAGTTTACCCAATAATTTCCACGAGGTACCAAACCTTAAAATTACAAATCACAGGTCCGAATTGTGAACCCTAATCACTGCATATTGTGCCCACATAACTAGTCATAACAGCACGGACGACTCACGTACCAAAGGAGTGACAATATCTAATATCCACACGGACCACTCACATGCCATCAATGATCATGACTCAAGACAGCACGGACAACTCACGTGCCAACAGGATAACTCTCACACATAAGCAAGTACACGGGAGTACATGTAAATGGTCAAAACATCGGGATTCATCTTCTTAGACCGATATGGGTGATTTATTTACATGTACGCTTGTGCAAGTATTCTGCCACAATTCAAGTCACCAAGTAAGAATAGATACAATGAATGGCACATAAAAACGATCACCACAAATTGTATAGTGTAATAAATACAGTAATGGAATAGAAACAACGAATAATAACACAAGATTACTATACATAACTAATAAATAATGCAACACAAAGAAACACAATTAATAGTATGCTAAGGAAAATGATGTCGTGCGATAATTCCATATATTTTGATGTTATTTAGCATACTTGCTTGTTGTTTGGATGCTAATTGGTGCGCTTAATAAAGTTTGTTTCATGTGTAGGAATGTTTGGACATGAATTGGAGAAATGTTGCATGAAATGGTACCTCAGGGCTACAAAATGGAGCAATAAAAGAAGACGTGCAAGGAAACAAAAATTCAATGCCATAGACAATGCCTTGCGCCGAACAGACAGTGCTATAGACAGTTCTTTGTGCTGAAAAGACAATGCTACAGAAGTTGCCTTGCATTGAAAAGACAGTGCTACAGACAGTGTCTTGCACCGAAACGTAGTGCTACAGGCAGTGCAAGGCGCCAACAATGCCATTCGAAAAAAAAGTTTAATTCCACATTACTATTGGACATGTAAATCCGGCCCTTACCCTATAAATAACCCAAAAAGTTAGTGTTAGAGGGGTTAGACATCATAAGAGAGCGTGAGACATCAGTAAAGAGGCAAGAGGCTACGGAATACTTCGAAAGCACGAATCACTTGAGTTTTTTCTCTACGCTTTCCTTTAATCTATAGTTTAATTCTTTTGAATATTACTATGATTGCATACTATTATTAATAGCTAATTTGTTATCTAGGGTTTTGATGGAAACTTTTGTAAGATATATTCTCATTATGTTTTTATATAATTGAACCGTTAGATTTCTCTACTTGTTCAACTACGTCTTTACTGCTGTTGATTGAATGGCCATCGATTGACTGTGCCGATTTATTATGTGTTACTTGTGAAAGGATACATATTTAGGTGTTTGTTGAAAAGCGTCACTCCTAAGGTATATGAGAGATCAATACGACATGTTTAAAAGCGGGATTAGAGTTAACGAAGATTTGACGAGATCATAGTGAGCGGTGAAAAAGTACAAGGTGGTGTAATTCGAGAGAATATGACTAGTACCTTATTGTAGTTGCTCGAGAGAGAATTACGATAAGTCGAGTGTGCATGATCAATAGAGAATACTTAGGCGAAATTATAGAAGACGTAGCGGGGAGGATTCTGACAATTGGGGAAATAATAACTCTAGACCTCCTTAATCTTTTCTCCTACCCTTAGTATCCTTAGATGTTAATTTACTACTATAATTTGTTAGTTAATTAGTTAGATACAAGAATATTAATTATTTATAACTTATGAATTGTTCGAGCTTGTCTTCTGAGTGATATTGAACAGTTATAGTGAAACCTTAGTTCTCTGTGGGATTCGACTCCGAACTTTTAGACCGAATTATTTTTGCAACGACGACTTATCCTTTTTAGGAATAGATTTGCGCGTGATCAGAAAACAACAATAAATGAAAAGTACAAAAGAATGGGGAAATGTCTACAAGAGTCACTATCGAGGTACCGCTTCGTACTTTCAAATCAAAAAATGAATCATAATCTTTCTTTATATCACCAGGGGAGCCTTTATGTTCAGGTTTGAAAATCATTTTTTCCGAAATAGCTTCCCACATTTTAGCCCACCTTATCACACCGTATGACTTCTAGTAGCTCCCCTACCAGCCACGCGTATCATGCCCACCTTATCTCACCGCATGTGTTTCAACACCCAGACCTTATACCACTGCATGTGTATCAATAATAACAACATCACATCAGAAACCTCCTACAAACATCATAACAATAGCACGACACACAAACATCATAACAACAGCACGCCAGAAACATCGTGCAAACATCATAACAATCCTCTCAACAATAACATGTGTGCCAAACATAACAACTCAGCAAAATGACTTTCACAATATGTACTCATATACCACAATATTTCCTCACAGCAATTTTAATATCACAGCCACATATAGCCCTCGACTTAACAACACTAAACACAACAATAACACAAAGATATGGCAAGTAAATCAACCCAGGAACTTCAGAACACAAAGATAAGGTAGAACGAGCTCACAAAGAAAAACACAACATGGAATAATGGTCTCCACAAGAATAGCCCAACAAGGTAGAGATAAGAGAGATAACATGAATTAATAATTCCAAATAAGGATAAGTCAACAATGAAAAGGGTTTATAGAACTTCATTTAAGGTTGAGAAATTACGGAAGAGATACAACAAATTCAATTAAGGATAAGAAATTACGAAAAAAAAAATAATAACTTCAATTAAGGGTAAGCAATTACAGAAAGGAAAGCATGGCAATAAAAAAAGGCAATAACTTCAGTTAACGCACATAAGAGTTTAAATGGCAATAAGGGTATAACATGAAGCAATTAATTCCAAATAAGACACCTAAGGGTGAATTAAGTAAATGGGGATTTAACATTACAAGACGACTTCATATGTAATGAACATAAGAACCTATGGGTCCTAAACGGTCAAATTCTCACAAATAAGCCTGAGCACGCTCGTCACCTTGCGTACACAGCCTTCACATGACACAATTAGCACAAATGACTTAAATCCTAAGGGGTAGTTCCCCCTCCCCCAGAAAGTTAGGCAAGATACTTACTTCAAAGAAGCTAGACCGATAATTTTTGTGTGAAATAAATCTCCGGATGACTCAAATCTAGCCAAAATAATTTAATATCATAAATAAAAACCATAGGAAATAATTCCACATAATAAAGCTTCTATATTTAATTAAAACTAAAAAGTCAACCCCGATCTCGCGCCTCGTAACCGGCCAAAATTACAAAATTCGAACACTCATTCGATAACGAGTCTAACCATACAAGAATTACTAAAATTCGATCTCAAATGGCCTTTCAAATCCCAAAATTTAGTGTAAGAGGTTTTCACAATTTTCCAACTCAAATCACTAATTAAATGATGAAAATAATAATGATTTATGTAATATAGCCAAAACCGAGTTAAAATCACATACCTGATGATTTTCTTGGAAACTCACAAAATATCACCACAAACCGAGCTCTCTAAGTCCAAAAAAAAAAAACGAAGATAAAACCCTCATTTATATGGTACCACATCTGATCTCCCAAAGTGCTGACTACACATTTTTTTGTGGTCCGCACTTCCATGTCCTGCGGCCGTGATCAAAATTGTGCGGCCACACTACAGCAGCAACTGCACTGCCAGGCTTAAGTAAATTGACCATAACTTTCTGTACAAACGTTCAAATGATGAATGGTTTGATTTAATGGAATCTAGACTCGAAGGCTACAACTTTCATTTTGGATCATCTACAAATTCCTTGTAGATTAAAAGATATAAGCTTCCGAAGTAAGACCAACAAACATGCAGGTTTCCCCTGCTGCAGTCCGCACCTTTCTCCACTTCGGCCGCACATGGGCTTTGCCCCAGCTCTCCAAAAATGTGCCCTCCGCACTTCAACTGCTACAGAACATCATCAAAGTGTTAAAATGCCCAAAATTGTTCAAAACTCAACCGAAACACACCTCGGATCCCCGGGACCCATCCCAACATACTAACAACTCCTAAAATATGATACGAACTTACTCGAAGCCTAAAATCACGTCAAACAACGTCGAAACTATGAATCGCACCTCGAATCAAACTTATGAACTTTCAAATCTTCCAACTTCCAAAAATCGTACAGAAATATATCAAATAAACTCGGAATGACGTCGAATTTCGCATGCAAGTCCTAAATAACATAACGGAGCTAATCCAACTCTCGGAGTTGCAATCCGATCCCGATATCAACAAATACAACTCCCGGACAAACCTCTTAACTAGGGGCGGCTCGAAGAGTTTTGTGGCCTAAAGCCAAACTTTATGATGGGACTTAACTTTTTAATTTCTTTTTTACTATTTATTTGAAGTCTATTTTTTTTAGCTTTTCTTAGATACAATCTTTTTAAATTTTCTTATAATCAATAACTCCTAATAAGTATTTCACAATTAATAATATAGCTAATCCACTTAACCTTTCTTGTGACATTGTTGCTCTTAGGTAAGATTTTATCAATTTTAATTTTGAAAACTTCTTTCCGCTGAAACAACGGTAACATGAGTTATGAACATTATTCCATAAGCAATTTAAGCATTTGGAAAAGAGTTAAATATTTTTATTTGATTAAGTATATCAATTAAATTGTTATCTTCTAATTGTACTATTTTTTTTAAATATTTTTAATTCAAAAATAAATCTAAACCATCAATATCTATTTGATTATTATGCTTTAAGGAACATTCAAGATTAAAGCAATATTTTTTAAAATTTTCAACATCTAGCGATCTTAGTTTTTACTGCCAAATAGAAAACCAAAAAAAAAATTCATATGCTTCGAATTGTTCAAATATATTTTGAAGTTAAAAATAGCCTAGTCTATTATGTATAAAAGTTATCAACTCTGAAGTTCTTTTCGAAAGATTTTGAGATTTCATTATCAACATTCACATCAAATTATTAATTCCTATATATCACACGTTTCTTACGAATTTCGTGTTTGATATTCATTTCAAGTGTAATTTCCTTGGTAGAAATCATAACATTTGCAAATCCTCTTCTCTATATTTGTTAGAAATAAATCAAACATTTTCACTTTACAAAACTCTTTTTTAAACTTATACAGAGTCTATTAGCTATAACAGAAAATGGGGCCCTCACAACTATGGGGCCTAAAGCGGTTGTTTGACTTGCTTTATAGAAGGGTCACCCCTGCTCTTAACCTTCCAAAACTTCAACTTTCCAATTTTCGCCAAAATGCATCAAATTATCCTATGGACCTCCAAATCCAAATTCGGACGTACGCCTAAATCCAAAATCACCATACGAAGCTATTGGAATTATAAAAATGCAATTTCAGAGTTGTCTACACAAAAGTCAAATTTCGATCAACTCTTACCACTTAAGCTTCTAAAACAAGAATCCTTCTTCCAAATTGATCCTGATCATCCAAAAACCGAATTTGACCACACGCGCAAACCATAACACATAATACGAAGCTGCTCGAGACCTTAAGCCGCCAAACATGACACAAGTTCTCAAAATGACCGGTCTTTACACTTCAGCAATTAAAATACAAACTCTAGAAAAAATTATTGGTTTTTGAATTTTGCTAATGTAAAGTCCAAGAAAATCCAGGACCAATTCATGGTTCAAATATTATACGTCAGCAATTTTTAACCTTTAAACCTAAAATCTAGGAAAAAAGTTACTAGTTTTGAACCTTTAACAGTGCAAAATCCACAAACGGATCATGATTTTTAAATTCAAATTATACTTAAAAAAATGAGAGCTATTTAAGCTTCCTGCCGTTCAAACTCAAGAAACAATTACTGCATTTTAAAGATATAAATATTCAACGTCCAGTAATCGTTCTTGGAGTGTATCCGTATTTTAAATAGGGGTATTTTTGTCCGGATGATATCTTTGCAATTATAAGTGGCTACTTTTTCAATATAATTTAAATAGTGGCAGATCTAAATAGTGGCCAACTCGGCAAATATTTTCGTTAAATTTGAACTGGATTTGTCGAAATTTGTACCTAATTATACGAAAACTCTTTACTTTTATTAGATAGGTTGCTTAATTTAATTTGATATATGAGTTATTAATTATATATAAATAATGTATGAGACTTCAATCTTCTCGATTTTCTCTCCCTCTTTCCTCTCTCATTCCACCCAACTTAATCTCACATATGTGGAGATAGGCCTGCACAGAACATCCATTAACGAGTTATTTGATTATGCCTTAGGAAAACAATCATCATAGGTTTTAGCTGAAGGTTTCGTTATGCCATGGAGCAACTTTTTAGGACTTGGGTATAAGAATTGGCGGTACTTGAAGGCTCTTTATACAGTTCTCTTTCATTAAGCTGATTCACATATCTTATTATTTTCTTTGTTTGGAAAGAAATTTTAAGTAACTGCTAGGCAATTTTATACTGCTAGTCATCTACTTTTTTAATTAAATTATTGTATCCGTTATCCGCCGTCATATACAACAACGGACCTCTATTGACATGTGGTACAATGGGAAGTAACTTTATTGGCGGCTAAAAAGTTTTAAAGCTTTGAAATCAAAAATTGAGTTTGATAAAATTATTTTTTATTTGAATTGTGTGTTATTACAAATAATTAGGAACTGCCTTTGGAGTTTATCTCAATTTGAGAGAATCTGGTGAAAATTTGAATTGGTTTTGAAACTCGAGGAAGAAAATATAAATAGAACGTATATATTTGGCATATAAAATATATAGAACTAAGATAATTGTATACAAGTTGTATATAAATTGCTTTTTGATCTAATTCTGTAAAAAAAAAAAATTACAAATTGTATGTAAATTGTAACTTTTGATGGAATTTTGTACAATAAAAAATTATATTCAAGTTATATATAAATAATAGCATTTGACCATTTTGCCTGGTATGGCCTTTTTATATTGGTCACTTCGGGTGGTTGTCTATATTTTACCATCTATGCTATATGCAGACTCGGATACAGGATTTAAATCTTATGGGTTCAACTGTTTAAATTTTTAGTATTGAATCCATTATATTTTTAAAGTTATGGGTTCATATCTACTATTTTTGCAATTTTAATGAATTTTTGTATATAAATTTTTACTTCGCACCGAAAATTATAGGTTCAATTGAATCCGCCGAATATATGTTACATCCGCCCTGGCTATACGAGGAAAAAAATTAATGGTCAAACATTCATGACTTTTTTTTCTTGAGTAAACTATCATATACTTTTTCTGGTGTGTTTTTCATTTTACAATAAAAAATAAACACGTTTCCTCCATCTCTTTCGCTAGTAAAATACTCCAAACGTAATCATCACCATTGGGTACCCACGAAAACATCTTTCTTAGTGAGAATAAAAACATAAAACACAACCTCAATGTACTGTAATTTGATGTCAAAGATTGGACCTGCTGTTTTTGTGTGGTTTGTAATATTAGTAAATGAAATTATTTTATCGATTGCCCCTTCACGACTTCACCTACTCCTAATTTTAGATTGATGTATAATACTAGTCCGAGTAGAAGTTTGGACCCAACAATTACAATAATCTTCATTTGAATCCTGTGGCCCCGGTAGATGTCACGTACTTCAATATTCTCCAATTGTCTCCTCTTTTAAGTTATGACTATTTCTGGTAGAGAAAATCCAGAACTCCATCTAGCTTTAGGTTGCTGGGGTTTTTTTATACACAATTCACAGAATGAGTTGTGTTAGTTAAGTCGGGTCTAAGAAAACATAGTTAGGTTGATAATTATTAGAGTGATTAAACCCGAAATGAAGAGCACCAATAACAGTTTCAGCTGCTATTTTCTTGTCTGTCTACTCCTACTTGTGTCTGTAAATTCCTTTGAGGAACAGCAGAATGTTAAGAGATCAGAATTCCCAGATGGGTTTCTTTTTGGAACTACCACTTCTGCTTATCAAGTAATTTCTGCTCTTCTATTAATATGTCAACAAAATATTCTACTTTCTTGATTCATCTAAAAAATGTATCTGAATCCTATTGTTTAGATTGAAGGGGCATTTCTTGAAGATGGCAAAGGACTTAGTAATTGGGATGTGTTTAGTCATACTAAAGGTAAATATCCATTTTCATAAATCTTCTTGAATCCTAGTTTTTTTTTTTTTTTAATTTATTGTCTATGCATATGTACTGAGAAAGATTTTCCGCTTTTAAATGGTTTTAGGTAGGATAAAGAATGGAGATACTGGAGATATTGCGGATGATCATTACCATCGTTTTCTGGTTGACTTTCTGTTTTTTTTTTTTTTGCCATACTTTCCGTAATAGCAAAATTAGTACAAAGTTCTTTTTAAAGAAACAAAATTTACTTTGTGCTAACAATTATTGCAGGAAGATGTTGAGTTAATGCACTCTCTAGGCTTGAATTCCTATCGCTTCTCCATCTCATGGAGCAGAATCCTTCCTCGTACACTCCATTTTCCGTATCCTTAGCGCGTTTTTGGTTCCCTTAATCGGATTACTTATTTCGTTTCAGTATTAGTATTTCTTATAAATTTTCTGTTGTCTTGTATTGTGATAGGAGGAAGGTTTGGTGAAGTAAATTTTGCTGGTATTATGTTCTACAACAAGCTCATTGATTCTCTCTCACTCAAAGGTATAATATTTGCAGATATTTAGTAGATACTTCTACTTTATGGATTCTTGAATGTTGTTCTTATATTACAGAAATTGGCCGATAATTGCAGGAATAACACCATTTGTGACTCTCAATCACCATGACCACCCCCAAGAACTTGAGGAAAAACATGGGGGCTGGCTTAATCCTCTAATGCAGTATGTTTCTTTTTTGTAAATTTTTATTTTACATTGGATGGAAATCTAAGGATGTGCATTTTTAATTGTTTCCCCTTTTGTGCCCTATAGGGAAGAATTTTCCTATTTTGCTCAAATTTGTTTCGAGAGTTTTGGTGCTAGAGTGAAGTATTGGACCACAATCAATGAGCCAAATATGTTTGCAGAAATGGCCTATGTGAGGGGAGTGTATCCACCTGCTCATTGTTCCCGGCCTTTTGGTAATTGTTCAGTGGGAAATTCTGATACCGAACCTCTTATTGCAATGCACAACATGTTATTGGCGCACGCCAAGGCTGCAAAACTGTATCGCGAGCATTTTCAGGAAAGTATCTGCTTTCACTTATTCACCTAACTCTTCAATAGTGTAACATGTGCTTACACAAATTTGATGCTACTATATGCAGCCTAAACATGGTGGAATGATAGGGATTGTTGTGCATGCATTTATGTATAAACCGTTAAGGAATGATGACTTTGATCGTGACGCTGCTAATAGGGCTTTGGTATTTACCTCTGCTTGGTAAGTCTTACCGAGCTTGAAAGTTGGCCTTTAGCTAGCCCGTTCATTCATTGACAGTGGCATGTTGGAAATACGCCTTTCGTTACTCTACTGTGAACGCAAGCTTTGAGAAAACTCAGGAGATCATCATATATTACCTCAGATGTTAAAGTTTAGACTGTTAATATGTGAATTTCCCACTACCTCAGTACCTCTCTCTATCTCCTAACGTGCCTAAGTGTTTTTCTTGCCCTATATGGCTATTTTTATTGATATTGTTAACTTGGATGATTCCACTACTATTGGAGGCTCCCTTTTTCATAGTAAATTTTTTGCTGTAACCGGGCAGTAGTCAAAAAGAAGAAGAACTATATACGACAGTTCAGCCTTTTATTGAAACTTGCCACTGTGAAGTTTTTCTATTACTAGAACTTGCACTATAAATCTTGATGTGCTGTTGACCTCTTATCTCAGGGTTTTTGATCCTTTAGTATATGGATATTACCCTCGAGAAATGCGCCAATATCTTGGAAGTTCACTGCCGAGATTCACCTCAGATGAAAGAAAGCTTATTAAGGATAGTATTGACTTCATCGGAGTAAACCACTACGGCACTCTATATGCTAAGGATTGCATTTATTCGAGCTGCGTTTGTTCCAATTCAAGTTGTATTGCTGGTGGAGATCACCCTATCCATGGTTATCTCATTACTCTAGGAGAGAAAGATGGTGTTCCTATTGGAGAACCGGTACAAAATTGTTTCTTATCCTAAATTTTGCTTTCCCCACAACCAAAACCTCACTTTGTCTTCTCATGAGATGCTTTTCCCTGTTTCCTATAGACAGGAATGCCTCGATTTTTTGTCGTTCCTAGAGGAATGGAGGAGATTGTGGACTATATGAAGAAGAGATATCCTAACAAACCTATGTTTGTTACTGAAAATGGTGAATAATCGACCCTCATTCACCTTGTGTTCAATTCATTATGATTCATATTTGTACTTCAGGTGTGCATAGTATCACGAGATGAGTTAGTACTGATATCTCAGGTCTTTTGTTCTTTTAGTTATTACCTTCGACTATAGGAGTGATATAGCAGTTGTATTGGATCGACATTGACATCTACGTTCTTCTGCGCTAAACACGGAATCCCTGAACCAGTCAAAGATCCACCTGGCTAACAAGGAGGATAAATTCTTAAATTTGAAAATATGTCATGTTTGAGTTAACTTCTTTTTCTCTCCCATCCTCTGGCGTTATATAGTCATGTTAGTTATGAGCTATTGCGACAGTGTGCTTAATTTGCTGAATAGGTGACTTATAAGGTGCATTCCAGGCTACTCTTCCCTAAATCCTGCTACTGCACAAGCAGCTGAATTACAGCATGATATTAAGCGAGTTGAATTTCATAAGTCATATCTTGCATCTTTGGCTCGAGCAATCAGGTAAATGTACTCATATCTATCATCATTTACTGAAACAGGATCTCACGGTCAAAACGATGAAATGAATGAAACTTTGTTACCTTGTTTTGAATTTGACAGGAAAGGTGCTGATGTACGTGGTTATTTCATTTGGAGCTTGATGGATAATTTCGAGTGGACGAGTGGATATGAGTTGAAATTTGGTCTATACTATGTTGGTCGCTCTACTTTAGATAGAGTTCCCAAGCTTTCAGCTAAATGGTATAGAGATTTCCTCACTGGCGAAAAACCAACGAATGCAATTTCATTCAAGGATACACAAGCAGATCAGTCATCACACAAATAGTCAAGCATGCATAATCGCACAAGAAATATAAATGATATGAGAGCTCTGTACAATTGAGAAATTTCAGGTTTTTATGTATAATAACATTTTAAGTAAATAAGATATGCAGAAGCGGAACCAATATTTCAAGCTTATGAGTTCGGGATTCTATTCGTTAAAAGTTGTTGGGTACTAAATTAATCATTTATACATATTCAATGGATTTTGTAAGACAAACACATGTTTCGAATCTAAGTTACTAGGTTCGCCCGAATCCGGTCCCGACACTCTACCTCCGCCACTGAAGATATGGCGATTTCTGATTTTGTTGTAAAATTTTAAGTAAATAAGTGTCACGACCCCAAATCCACTCGTCGTGATGGCACCTAACCTAGCCCGCAAGGTAAGCCAACTAGTAACTATCCAATTCCAATGATATTAACAAGACAAATAAACTATAGTAATTTACTGGATTTTTATACATTTTTCAAGGACTGGTAGTACAAATCATGAGCTTCTGAGAATAGAGTTTACAAAGTCGAAATGAAATAAATACACAGTCTGTTTGAAAAGTACATAAACTAGAGTTTTATATATCTAAGGCTATCACGAACAAGAGGCAGCTACAACCGGGACGCAGGTACATCTTCAATACAACTCCCATCGAACACAGCAATATCAACAACCAACATCTGCACACAAGGTGCAGAAGTGTAGTATGAGCACAACCAACCCCATGTACCGAGTAAGTAACAAACCTAACTTTAGATTGAAAACAGTGACAAGCTAACACAAGGTCAGTTCATAACAGCATAATACAAGTAATAAAAGAAGTATCTTAGATTTAAAATGCTCAGCTCGTTCACATTCCCAGAAAATGGTCATGCTTTTCAAGTACCTCAATGAAAATCCAAATCTTTTACCGCAAATACCAAAAATACGAGTAAGTTTGAAAGCGGTGAGTTTTCCCAAAAATCCTTTCAACAATAAGTAAGGTGTTTCATTTTCTTTCCAGAAAGCAAGTATGAAATACCTCTCTATGACCACATATCAATATGTGTGAAAAGTCATGAATGACGTGATACCGTACAACATGAGAAAAAATGCATCCCTATGCCTGCATGTCATATGTACATGCCAATGCCATGTATCTCAGAGATGAATCATGTACTCACACCCTCAGAGTACTCAATCTCACTGTCTCACACGTTTTACTCATCATGCTCAACCACTCAGTACTGTATATGGTCCATACGACCCAGGGAAGATCCATCCCGGAATATATACATCACTGACCATCAGTCACTCAGTACCGAGGAAGACCAATCCGTCCCATGAAGAAGATCCATCTCCAGGTATATAAATACTTCGGACAAGATCCATGTCCAGGGAAGATCTATCTCTTAATATAATCAACCACGCTCGCTAGGGGTGTACAGATTCCAGAGGAGCTCCTACAACCCAAGTGCTATAATCCGCACGGACAACTCACGTGATGCACGTACAACTCACTTGCTATAATATCAATATCTAGATCCGCACGGACAATTCACGTGCTGCATGGACAACTCACGTGGTGCACGGACAACTCACGTGCTATAGTATAACATCCTCACAAATTGGCCGCCGGGCTCACGCAGTCTTTAATCTCTCTAGTCTCACTCACGGGCTCACAATATCATGAGATGAGCCCGACAACAATGATATGATGCATCAATAAATAACAACAGAGACAGAGTTATGATATGAATGCATGAATATGACTAAGTACGAAATATCAATGAAATTAGTGAAATGACAGCAAGAAACGACCACTATGGGTCCCAACAGTATCGGCATAAGGCCTAAATATGATATCTAACATGATTGACATCTCATTTACTTTATCGCATGGTGAAAACACGGATATTAACAAAATATGACTATTATATAGTGCCATGGAAACAATAGAGTCCCAACTCACTTGGTGCGCTCCCACACACACGTCACCTAGCATGTGTGTCACTTCAATACCAATCACACATCACGTATTTCGGGGTTTCATACCCTCGGCACTAAGTTTAGAAGAGTTACTTACCTCGAACAAGACAATTCCAATGCCGATCAAGCCAAGTGGTGCTCCAAAAATTCCATTTCACGCGTTCCGACCTCTGAACGGCTCGAAACTAGCCAAAAACAACTCAAGTACATCAAACAATGCTAAAGAAACCAATTCCGATCGTATAAGATAAAATCTTGAATCAAAAGCCCGAAATCGGCCAAAAAGCCCAACCCGGGCCCGCCCCTCGGAACTCGACAAAACTCACAAAATTCGTCAACCCATTCAATTACGAGTCCAACCATACTCATCCAATTCAGACTCCGAGTCGATGTTTAAAACTCAATTATTCACTTTAAAAACGTTTTTAATAAATATCCCTAATTCTCAAATCAAAATATGGATTAATTCAAAAATAAACTTCTGTGATCATATAAATATACAAAAATTATATTCGGATACTGACACCCATGAAAAGACGAGAAGAATGCCGCAAAAATCACCTCAATCAAAGCTCTAGAAATTAGATATGCTCAAAATATCAGAATAACGCAGTCTAATATTTTTTTATACATAGGGATTTTCGCTTTTGCGACAAAAACTCCGCACCTGCGCTTCTAGCTGTCATTTATGATTTTGCGGACAATTTTTCGCACCTGCGGGGTTGCAGATGCGGACCCAACTTTGCATCTGCGAATAACCAGCACCAACTCTCTTCTCCGACACTAAAATGAGCATAATATAACGGCCCGACCGGTCGTTCCGTAGAATCTCCATTATACTTACTGTTTTTTCCTTGTCATAGGTTTGTTATACTGTTTATGATGTGTTAGAGTCGGTTGGCTCAGGTACAGAATGGTTGTAGTGAGAATTGAGACACTTAGTCTCTAAAAGTAACTTTATAGTTGGAAAAGTCAACTGGGAGTTGACTTATTGGTAAACGATCTCGGAATGAATTTTATGGCTCAGATAGCTTCGTTAGGTGATTTGGGACTTAGGAGTGTGTTCAGAATATTTTTGTGATGTCCGGTGTAGAATTAGGCTTGAATTGGCGAAAGTTAGTTTTTGGTGATTTCTGGTCGGCAGTGGAAAATAGGCTATCGAGGTCGGAATGGAATTCCGACAGTTGGAACTGGTTCATAATGTCATTTTGGATATGTGTGCAAAATTTCAAGTCAATCAGATGTGTTTTGGTTGGTTTCGACATCATTGGTGGAATTTAGAAATTTCAAAGTTCATAGGCTTGAATTTGATGTGATTTTTGTATTTTGATGTTATAGTTGGGTGTTCCGAGAGTGCAACTAAGTTTGAAGGATCATTTATGATGTATTGGTATGTTTGGTTGGGATCTCGAGGGGCTCGGGATTGATTTCGAATGGTTAACGGGAATTTTTGGAGTTGAAAAAAATGCAGCTTTCAACTGCTGGTGTTTTTGCTAGTGTGATTTCCGATCATGCGGATATTTGACCGCAGATGCGAGCCGCAGGAGCGGCCAGGACGGTTGCAGGTGCGGAATAGGCCATAGTGGAGGGAATCCGCAGAAGCGGATGAGTTGGCCGCATCTGCGAGCCGCAGGTGCGACACCTGGGCCGCAGATGCGGGATTTAGTCTGGTTAATGAAATTCCGCAGGTGCGGTCCCCTAGAGCGCAGGTGCGGACCGCAGGCGCAAAACGCCTGGGCAGAAAAGTATAAAAAGGGGACAAAACAATTTTTAGTCTTCTTTTCACCATTGTTGTGCGGGTTCCGAGCTTTTTGAGGGTTTTTGAAGAGGGAAACGTTTGTTCTTCATTGAGGTAAGATTTTTGGACTCATTAACTCGATTATATGTGATTAAGGACCAAATTAACAGTGTTTAATTAGAGAAAATCAGAGAAAAAGGAGGAAACTAGGGCTTAAGTTTAAGAGACCTTTTAGAGGTAATTTGAGGGGTCAATTGAACTCCGATTTCAGAGTTCTTTATATGTACAGACTCGTGACATGATGAGGATCATTTTGGTATAAGGTATGTCGAGTTACGAGACGCGGGACTGGGGGTCGGGTTTTGGCTAATTTCGGATTTTGTGCATAAAGTTGATATTTTTCGTTTGAGATTCATCCCCCTAGCATAATGTGATGTGAAAAATCTGAACTTGATAGATTTGGAGCACTCGGAAGTTGATTCGAGGGGAAAGCGTGTTGCGGAAAAGCTTTTCGGGCTAGTTTGAGGTAAGTAATGACTTTAAATCCTATCTTGAGGGTATGAAACCCCAGACGTTTCATCCTTTCAATGTTTTGGAGTGACGTACACACTAGATGATGAGTGTGGGCGTGCACGAGTTGAGAAATTGGGAATTTGTTCCTTCTGAGGAAACTATTGAGTTGCGAAACTGCTTTTAATCATATGTTAAATAGTATTACTATGTTCTTGATATATATGTGGGATGTAACACGTTTGGGGCCTAGTGCCTATCTGTTTAAACCCCTTGGGGGCTATTTTCTAATATTTCTCACGTAATAAATACGACTTTACACTCAGTCTTTCTTGTTAAATTGTTTGACACTCAGATTTGTGATATTATCATTTCCTGAAATAAAATGCTGTTTTGGGTCGAGAACCCCGTTTATTTATGGCCCGAATGGAATGTTTAGAGTGTATGACTGAGTGAGGCCGAGGGCCAATACTGTGAGGATATTTATGATATGCGAGAAGCCGAGTACATGAGTGATTGATGCCATGATTTGGCCGTTTATAGCGCTTGGGCTGTATGAGCCCCTCCGGAGTCTGTACACACTCCCAGTGAGCGTAGGTACCTACTGAGTGTGAGTGCCGAGTGATGAGTGATTGGGAGGTATGAGTGACTGTGAGGTGCTGAGTGACTGTTACTGAGTGATGGTGAGGTGCTGAGTGACTATTTATGAGTGATGATTTGGCCCGAGAGGCGGTTTATGATGATATTTTTGCCGAGTTCTGATTATGATTCATTTCATCCTTTTATACTGATATTTTGGAAATTTTACTGAGAAACATTGGAAACTATACTTGTTCAAAGGATTTTTACGGAAATTGGTTTTCAAACATATGTACGAAATGTATACTTTATTAAGACTCAATATTTTACTATTTGTGAATTGGTGTTTTGTTGCTGTGTGTTTCTTATCTTCAGACTTGATTTATTTTCATTACTACTGAGTTGGCGTACTCATCATTACTCCCTGCACCTCTGTGTGCAGATCCAGGTACTGGTTCTGAGCAGTAGTTATTTGCGTCCGTTCGGCGTCAGCATTCGGGATTTCGAGGAAGTTGTCCAGCGTCCCTTCCTTCATTTAGTATTTAATATTTTTTTCTGAGACATTGTTTTATGACATTAGCAGTGTTAGTACTATTGTTAGATGCTCGTTATCAGTTGACTCCAGTTCTGGGGAATGGTTTTAGAATGTTAGATTATGTTACTTTTTGTTAAAGACTTAGAAGATTTTATACTTGCTATTAGTGATTTTGGTAAATTTTATTAAAGGAATTGTGTAATTATGTGATAGTGGCTATCCTAGTTCCACGATAGGCACCATCACGACCAGTTAATATTTGGGGTCGTGACACGTTGGTAACAGAGCTCTAGGTTACATAGGACTCAACGGTCGTGAGCGGGTTTAGTAGAGTCTTGCGGATCGGTACGGAGACGTTTGTACTTATCTTCGAGAGGCTACAAAACTCTTAGGAAAAATCTCATTTTCTTGAACATTGTCGTGCCATTCTATTGATTCTGCAAATCTAAACTCCTGTTGTTTCATTCTCTCACAGATGGTGAGGACACGCGCTACGGATCAGGGTGACTAGACACCAGCTGGACTCATGAGGGGTCGAGGCCGTGGGAGAGTTAGGGGACCAGCTCGTACAGTAGCCAGGGCAGTACCAGTGGATCCCCCTTCTATTTAGGATCAGGTTCCCACCGAGGGTGCCCCAGTGGGACAGGCTCATGCACCGGCAGTGCCTATTGTCATACCGGGTCTTCAGGAGACCCTGGCTCAGATTCTAACAGTGTGTACTAGCTTGGCTTAGGCAGTTGCAGTGTCTACTACTGCCCCTACATCTCAGGCCAGGAGAAGCACTCAGACTCCAGCTTCCCGGACACCTGAGTAAGTTATACAGCGTTTTCAGGCACCGGGGGCAGTCTCAGACCAGTTGGTTGCTCCAGTTCAGGACTATGTGGTCCCAGCTATGCCCGAGGATGAGCAGCGCAGGCTGGAGAGGTTCAGTAGAGTTTAGCCTCCGAATTTTAGCGGCACAGAGGGTGAGGATGCCCAGGGTTTTCTGGATAAGTGTCAGAGGATACTTCGTACTGCTGGGATTTTGGAGACAAGTGAGGTCTCTTTTGCTACATTTCAGTTTGGTGGTGCTGCTTTCACTTGGTGGGAGGCATTTGAGAGGCGTAGGCCTGTTGGTTCAGCACCCCTCACTTGGCAGCAGTTCTCCACGATCTTTTTGGAGAAGTATGTTCCTTAGTCCCACAGAGAGGAGCATCGCATGCAGTTTGAGCAGCTGCGCGTGGGAGAGTTGTCAGTTACACAATACGAGATGTGGTTTTCTGAGTTGGCTCGACATGATTCTGAGTTAGTCCCTACTGATAGGGAGAGGATCAGGAGGTTTGTAAATGGTGTCACATATCAGATTCGGATCTTGATGACTAGGGAGTGGGTGTCAGGTGCCACATTCGAGCAGGTTGTTGACATTGCTCGAGATATTGAGTTGGTTCGCATGCAGGAGTGTGAGGAGAGGGAGACCAAGAGGCCTCAGGGATCAAGTAGTTTCAGTGGTGCCCCTCCTAGAGGACAGTTTCAACACATCAGAGGTTGCCCATTTAGACCTCCTCAGCCAGTCCGCGCAGCTTATAGTGGCGCATCTTCGGGGCAGGGTCACAGCAACTCCCATCCGGGATGTTCTTCCTTTAGTGCACTTCCAGCTCAGAGCTCCTCCATAGCATCATCATTCCAGGGTTCTTTTATGCATGGTTCATCTGGTGGCTATTTTAGTGGCAGGGGTTCCCTTCAGTCCCCATCTCCAGCTCTAGGTAGTTGTTTTGAGTGTGGAGAGTTTGGGCATTTATGGAGGCAGTGTCCTCGTCGTTCTGGTAGTTCATCTCAGCAGAGGGTTCAACCCTCAACATCAGCCCCAGTTACTTCACTACCTACCCAGGCAGCCAGGTGTGGTGGTCAGGCAGCTAGAGGCCGCCCTAAAGGGGGAGGTCGAGCAGGTGGAGGCCAACCACGTATCTATGCACTCCCAGTTAGGCATGATGCTATGACTTCTGATGCGGTGATTACAGGTACTATCTCAGTCTGTCACAGTGATGCTTTTGCTTTGTTTGACCCTGGTTCCACATACTCTTATGTTTCATCATATTTTGCTCCATGCGTATGTGTATTTATTACCGGTAGCTAAATAAGATTATGGTGAAGAACCGGTATCCTTTGCCTTGTATTGATGACTTGTTTGACCAGCTTCAGGGAGCTAGAGTGTTCTCTAAGATTGATTTGAGATCCGGGCATCATCAGTTGAAGATTCAGGATTCTGACATTTCGAAGACTGCTTTCAGGACCAAATATGGTCATTATGCGTTTCTGGTTATGTCATTTGGGCTGACCAATGCCCCTGCCCCGTTCATGCATTTGATGAACAAAGTGTTTCAGCCTTACCTTGATTCTTTCGTCATTGTGTTCATTGATGACATCCTGGTATATTCTCGTAGCAGGAGGAGCATGCTCAGCATTTGAGGGTTGTGTTACAGAGGTTGAGAGAGGAGAAACTTTATGCAAAGTTCTCCAAGTGTGAGTTTTGGCTTTGTTCAGTAGCTTTCTTAGGGCACATGGTGTCCAATGAGCATATTCAGGTTGATCCGAAGAATATTGAAGCGGTGCAGAGTTGGCCTAGACCATTGCCTTTGATCAGATTGACTCAGAAGGGTGCTCCATTCAGATGGTCCGATGAGTGTGAGGAGAGCTTTTAGAAGCTCAAGTTCGCATTGACCACAACGCCGGTATTGGTTTTGCCTACTGGTTCGGGTTCTTATACAGTCTACTATGATGATTCTATAGTTGGTTTGGGAGAGGTACTGATGCAGGACGGTAGATTGATTGCCTACGCGTCTAGACAGTTAAAGGTGCACGATAAGAATTATCCAGTGCACGATCTTGAGTTAGTTATCATTGTTCATGCCTTGAAGATTTGGCGCCATTACTTGTATGGGGTACAATTTGAGTTTTTAACCGATCATCGTAGTTTGCAGTATCTGCTGAAGCAGAAGGACTTGAATTTACATCAGAGGAGGTGGTTAGATCTTCTCAACGATTATGACCTCACTATTTTGTATCATCCGGGGAAGGCCAATGTAGTGGTCGATGCCCTGAGTGGCAAAGCCGAGAGTTTGGGGAGTCTAGCCTATCTTTCAGCAGCAGAGCGACCTTTAGCACTTGATGTTCAGGCTTTAGGGGGTCAGTTGGCGAGGTTGGATTTGTCAGAGCCTCCGCGAGTATTAGCTAGCATGGTTTCCAGGTCTTCCCTTTATGATCAGATTAGAGAACGCCAGTATGATGACAGACACTTGTTAGTTCTTCGGGACAGGGTCCGTAGAGGTGATGCCAGAGATGTGACTATTGGTGATGATGAGGTTATGAGGATGCAGGGCCGTATTTGCGTGCCAAATGTGGATGGACTTCGAGAGTTGATATTAGCAAAGGCCCACAGCGCGCGGTATTCCATCCATCTGGGTGCCGCGAAGATGTATTAGGATCTGGGACAACAGTATTGGTGGAGACGGATGAAGAGAGATATTGTTGAGTATGTAGCACGGTGTCTCAACTGCCAGCAGGTCAAGTATGAGCACCAGAGACCAGGTGGATTACTTCAAAGGTTAGATATTCCGGAGTGGAACAGGGAGCGGATCACCATGGATTTTGTAGTTGGGCTTCCACAGACTGTGAAGGGGTTTGATGCTATTTGGGTCATTGTGGATCTACTGACCAAGTACGCGCACTTCATTCCTGTCAGTTTTACTTATACTTCGGAGTGGTTAGTTGGTATCTACAACAGGGAGATTGTCCGATTGCATGGAGTTCCGATTTCTATCATTTCTGACAGAGGTACTCAGGTCACATCTCAATTTTGGAGGGCCGTACAGAGGGGTATAGATACTCAAGTAGAGTTGAGCACTGCATTTCATCCTCAGACCGACGGGCAGTCGGAGCGGACTATTCAGATTTTGGAGGACATGTTGCGTGCTTATGTGATTGATTTTGGGGGTTCGTGGGATCAGTTTCTGCCACTCGCGTAGTTTGCATATAATAATAACTACAAGTCCAGTATTCAGATGGCCCCGTATGAGGCTTTATATGGTAGGAGGTGTAGATCTCCGGTTGGTTGGTTTGAGCCGGGTGAGGCTAGGCTATTGGGCACAGATTTGGTTTAGGATGCGTTGGAGAAGGTGAAGTTGATTCAGGAGCGACTTTGCACGGCGCAGTCTAGGCAGAAGAGTTATGCGGACCGAAAGGTCCGGGATGTGTCTTTTATGGAAGGCTATAAGGTACTGCTGAAGGTATCACCCATGAAGGGTGTTATGAGGTTCGGGAAGAGAGGAAAGCTGAGTCCTCGGTTTATTAGTCCTTTTGAGGTACTTCATAGGGTTGGAGAGGTGGCTTATAGACTTGCCTTTCCACCCATCTTATCGAGTGTTCATCCGGTATTCCATGTGTCGATGCTCCGAAAGTATATTGGTGACCCGTCTCATGTTTTTGACTTCAGCACGATTCAGCTCGAGGGTGATATGTCATATGAGGTAGGGCCGGTGGCTATTTTGGGTCGTCAGGTCAGGAAGTTGAGACCCAAGGATATAACTTCAGTGAAGGTGCAGTGGAGAGGCAGCTAGTGAGAGGCCACTTAGGAGACCGATCAAGCGATGCGAAGTGGATATCCTCACTTGTTTGAGACTCCAGGTATGTTTCTAGACCCGTTCGAGGATGAACATTTTTTAAGAGGGGGAGAATGTAACGACCTGACCGGTCGTTCCGTAGAATCTGCATTATATTTACTGTTTTTGCCTTGTCATAGGTTTGTTATATTGTTTATGATGTGTTAGAGTCGGTTGGCTCGGGTACAGAATGGTTGTAGTGAGAATTGAGACACTTAGTCTCTAAAAGTAGCTTTATAGTTGGAAAAGTCAACTAAGAGTTGACTTATTGATAAACGATCTCGGAATGTGGATTTTATGGCTCGGATAGCTTCGTTAGGTGATTTGGGACTTTGGAGTGTGTTCGGAATATTTTTGTGATGTCCGGTGTAGAATTAGGCTTGAATTGGCGAACGTTAGTTTTTGGTGATTTTCGGTCGGCAGTGAAAAATAGGCTATCGGGGAGGAATGGAATTCCAAGAGTTGGAACAGGTTCGTAATGTCATTTTTGATATGTGTGCAAAATTTCAGGTCAATCGGATGTGTTTTGGTTGGTTTCGGCATCGTTGGTGGAATTTAGAAATTTCAAAGTTCATAGGCTTGAATTTGATGTGATTTTGGTGTTTTGATGTTATAGTTGGGTGTTCCGAGAGTGCAACTAAGTTGGAAGGATCATTTATGATGTATTGGTATGTTTGGTTGGGGTCCCGAGGGGCTCGGGATTCATTTCAGATGGATAACGGGAATTTTTGGAGTTGAAAAAATGCAGCTTTCAGCTGCTGGTGTTTCTGCTTTTGTGATTTCCGCACATGCGGATATTTGACCGCAGGAGCGGCCAGGATGGTCGCAGGTGCAGAATAGGCCATGGGGGAGAGAATCCGCAGAAGCGGATTAGTTGGCCGCATCTGCGAGCCGCAGATGCGAAATTTTGTTCGGTTAATGAAATTCCGCAAATGCGGTCCCCTAGAGCGCATGTGCGGACCGCAGGTGAGAGAAAAAGGGTCGCAGGTGCGAATAGCCTGGGCAGAAAAGTATAAAAAAGGGACTTAACGATTTTTAGTCTTCTTTTTACCATTGTTGTGCGGGTTCCGATCGTTTTGAGGGTTTTTGAAAAGGGAAACATTTGTTCTTCATTGAGGTAAGATTTTTGGACTCATTAACACGATTATATGTGATTAAGGACTAAATTAAGAGTGTTTTGGACTAAATTACCCTTAAGAGACTTTTTAGGGGTAATTTGAGGGGTCAATTGGACTCCGATTTCAGAGTTCTTTATATGTACTCGAGATGATGAGGATTGTTTTGGTATAAAGTTTGTCGAGTTCCGAGACGTGGGCTCGGGGATTGGATTTTGGCTAATTTCGGGTTTTGTACATAAAGTTGATATTTTTCGATTGAGATTCATCCTCCTAGCATAAGTTGGTGTGAAAAATCTGAACTTGATAGATTTGGAGCACTCGGAAGTTGATTCGAGGGGCAAGCATGTTGCGGAATAACATTTCGGGCTAGTTTGAGGTAAGTAATGACTTTAAATCCTGTCCTGAGGGTATGAAACCCCGGACTATACATCCTTTCATGGTTTTGGAGTGACGTACACACTGGATGACGAGTGTGGGGCATGCACGAGTTGAGAAATTGGGAATTTGTTCCTTGTGAGGCAACTATTGAGTTTCGAAACTGCTTTTAATCATATGTTAAATAGTATTACTATGTTTTTGATATATATATATATGGGTTGTAAGACACGTTTGGGGCCTAGTGCCGATCTGTTTAAACCCCTTGGGGGTTATTTTCTAATATTCCTCACGTACTAAATATGACTTTACACTCAGTCTTTCTTTTTAAATTTGTTGACACTCATATTTGTGATATTATCATTTCCTGAAATGAAATGCTGTTTTGGGTCGAGAACCCAATCTATTATGGCCCGAGTGGCATTTTAAAAGTTTCTTTCTGAGTGAGTCCGAGGGACAATACTGTGAGGATATTCATGATATTAGAGAGGCCGGGTGCCTGAGTGATTGATGCCATGATTTGGCCGTTTATAGCGCTTGGGCTGTAGGAGCCCCTACGGAGTCTGTACACACCCCCAGTGAGCACATGTACCTACTGAGTGCGAGTGCCGAGTGCCGAGTGACGAGTGATTTGGAGGCATGAGTGATTGTGAGGTACTGAGTGACTGTTACTGAGTGATGGTGAGGTGCTGATTGACTGTTATTGAGTGATGGTGAGGTGCTGAGTGATTGTGAGGTACTGAGTGACTGTTACTGAGTGATGGTGAGGTGCTGAGTGACTGTTACTGAGTGATGGTGAGGTGCTAAGTGACTATTTATGAGTGATGATTTGGCTCGAGGGGCGGTTTATGATGATATTTTTGCCGAGTTCTAATTATGATTCATTTCATCCTTTTATACTGATATTTTGGAAATTTTATTGAGAAACATTGGAAACTATACTTGTTCAAAGGATTTTTACGGAAATTGGTTTTCAAACATATGTACTAAATGTATACTTTATTAAGACTCATTATTTTACTATTTGTGAATTGGTGTTTTGTTGCTGTGTGTTTCTTATCTCCAGACTTGATTTATTTTTATTACTACCGAGTTGGCATACTCATCATTACTCCCTGCACCTCTGTGTGCAGATCCAGGTACTATTTCTGAGCAGTAGTCATTTGCATCCATTCGGCGTCAACATTCGGGATTTCGAGGTAGCTGTCCAGCGTCCACAGCTTCTCTATTTCCCTTCCTTCATTTAGTATTTAGTATTTTGTTCTGAGACATTGTTTTATGACATTAGCAGTGTTAGTACTATTCTTATATGCTCGTGATCAGTAGACTCCAGTTCTAAGAAATGGTTTTAGACTGTTAGATTATATTACGTTCTGTTAAAGACTTAGAAGATTTTATACTTGCTATTATATATTTTGGTAAATTTTATTAAACGAATTGTGTAATTATGTGATAGTATCTAGCCTAGTTCCACGATAGGCGCCATCACGACCAGTTAGGATTTGGGGTCGTGACACATAACTCCCTCGTACGATGTCCAAATTCGACGATTTTTTTATGGGTCCGTAATCGCAATACGGATGTAATGCTTCAATCAAAATAAAAATTAGAGTTAATTTTCTTAATGAGGTAGCATTTATGCTTGAAGAAACGACGCTGAAACATAAAAAACGAGCGCAACACAACTCAAACCTATCCGAAACTCACCCGATTCACTCGAGACCCCGTCCAAATATACCAACAAGTCTAATAACATAACACAGACCTACTCGAGGCCTCAAATCTTGCATATCAACACCGAAACGATGAGTTGCACCTCAAATCGAACCTAATGAACATTGAACTTGCAATTTCCAAAACTCGCATAGAAACATATCAAAACATCCCGGAATGAAATCAAAGTTTGCACACAAGTCTGGAACCACAATCCGAATCCGATATCCTCAAAGTTAATGTCCGGTCAAACTTATGAACTTTTCAAATCTTCAAATTTCCAATTTTTACCAATTTGTGCTGAAACCTTCTAGAAACATCAAAATGCAAATTCGGCAAACACACGAGTCCAGTATCATCATCCGGACCTAACGAAACCATCAAAACTCCATTCCAGGGTCAAATTCACAAAAAGTCAAACTTGGTCAGCTCTTTCAACTTAATGCTTCAAAAATGAAATTCAATCTTCCAAACCGATTCTGAATAACCTGAAAACCAAAAGCGACAATTCACGTAAGTCATAATACATAATATAGAGGTACTCATGCCCGTAAACTACCGAGAAAAGTGCAAATGCTCAAAACTATCAATCGGATCGTTAAAATAAGATATGACGATTTTTATGTATAATAACATTTTAAGTAAATAAGATGTACTACCATTCTCCTCTTACATGCAACTTCTTTAAGCGTGACGTTCGGGTCTATGGATTTAGGTTGGTGCAGCCCGTACCAGCACGAGCCCATCATTATTTAACTTTGCGTGTTATTTACTTGCAAATATAGTAGGAATTAATGAAGTAAGTATGGAATCCAATAGACAATCATGCTAAATCATACACACTTAATTTACATACATTATGAACAAAATATACATTATTTGCATCCATGGGAGCATCACGTTAAGGGATGCATAAAGTGTCACAACAGTTACAGCCACTACTAGAAATCAGGCTATTTCCGTCCGAAAATTTTTCGACCGAAATCGGTCTGAAATTT
>ML265312.1:58798-118895 GCA_005239495.1 Nicotiana undulata | reverse complement strand
CCAATATATATATATATATATATTGGAAAAGTGACAATGAATGCTTCTAACTTATTCAGATTCGTGGCGCTAAAATAAGTGTCTCATTGATGATAGACTATAATTACGTATTTTAGTCGCTTATTACACTCTAATTTACTGCACTTTAATTGAGTTTGAGCTTTAATTGCTAGTGTTTTGCACTAATTATGTGTTTTATGCCTTGTAGGAGTGATTCCGAGCTATATATAGATGTTATGGAATGAATTCAAGTAATTTAGAGCTTTGAAGTATGAGTAAAAGCCCAATAAATTAAGCCGGGATCGTGTTCGGGGGTCAAATTTGATAGTTAAGAACAAACGAAGACTCGAATAGGCATATTACGCACTGTCTAGTAAAATGAACATAACTTGTTTTTCCAAACTCCATTTGGTCTATATAATATATGGTTGGAAAGCTAACTCAAAGGGATACAACCTTCATGTTTTACAATTTTCCAAATTCCAAACGGAACAAGGTGAAAAATACGGTTGAAACTGCGACTGCGGACCTGGATGCAGGCTGAAGCAGTGTACTGGTAAATGACCGCGTCCGCGCCGCGTTTGGCCGCTAACGCGAGCCTCCAGGCTTTAAAAAGGGTCCTTTTTCGCGTAGGAGAAGGTATTTATTGTTTGGGCACAACCCTACTTGGTATATATACATGGAAAAATGGTATTTTTAGGAGGTTGGACACACTTTTAAAACAAATTCGACCTAAGGAGGCAGAGACACAATAGGAGCAAGACGAGGAATTCTTCTACGAGTTTTTCCTTCCTCTTCCTATTTTTTTTCCATTGTGGGTTATGATTTTAGTATTGTTTTTTTACATACTATTATGAATAGCTAATTTGTTATCTAAAGTTTTGATTGAACCTTTTGTAAGATAAATTCTTGTTATGTTTTTATATAATTGAGCCGTTGGATTTCTCTACTTGTTCAACTACGTGTTTATTGTTGTTGATTGAATGACCATCGATTGATTGTGCCTATTTATTATGTGTTTCTTGAGAAAGAATACATATTTAGGTGGTTGTTGAACAACGTCACTCCCAACGTATGTGAGAGATCAATACAACGGGTTTAAAGGTAGGGTTAGAAATAAGAAAGCCTTGACGTGGTCATAGTGAGCGGTTAGATATAGCCAACTAGTGTAGTTTGAGAGAATATGTCTAGTAAATTATTGTAGTTGCTTCAGAGAGAATTACGGCACCTAAAGTGCTCAAGATCAGTAGAGAATACATAGGCGAAATTGTAGGGAACATAGCGGGAAGGATTCCAACATTTGGGAAAATCATAACTCTAGACCTCCAAAATTTAATATCCAACCCTTAGTATCTTTAGTTGTTAATTTACTGCTTTAGTTTCTTAGTTAATTAATTAAATATAAAAATCTTAGTCTTTATAACTTAGAAATTTATTCGAGCTTGTCTTCTTAGCGATGTTGAACAATTATGGCTAAACCTTAGTTCTCTGTGGGATTCGACTCCGGACTTTTAGACCGGATTATATTTGCAGCGACCGCTTAGTCAATTTATAAGGCAGAGTTGAGCGTGATCAAATTTTGGCGACGTTGTCGGGGAACTAACGGTGTAGTTGTAGGTGTACATATTGCTAGGTTTCAAGTTTGAACTTTTATATATATATATTTTTAGTATTTGATTTATATTTTCTTTATTTTAGTTTTATTTGTTAACTTGAAAAAACATGGCATCATGGAATGAGAGTTTTGATGTTGGCAATTCTACTTTTAATCCTCGTTATGCATATTGTGGAGGAAATCACCCATGGTAAAATTATCAAAATATTTTCGAGAGCGAGTTATGTGCACCAACTTAATCTTATGTGTGGAACGTGTGTGATATGTGTGATGGTAAAAATGGTCACTTTCATGGTTGTGCTTACATTTCTTATCTTCCCCCAACCCATTACTATAATAGTTCTACCTTTTCTTGTGAAGTTAATAGGAACAAAGAACCCGGGGATGCGGACCTAAAGGAGATCAAAGATATGTTAAAGTGCCTTCTGGAACAAAACAATGAGAAACAATTGCAGATAGAAAGGCAAGAGGCAATTATTCGCAAGTTGGAGGCTCAATTGAGTCAAGTGGTTAGAGTTGTTAATGCTCAACAAGCCAATATTAGGGATAGTAGTCAAGAATAGCGTGAATTTGAGGTGTTAATTGAGGAGGTCAGAGTAGAACATCAACAACCTAGCAAATTATAATTTGAGGATGTCGATGTTGTAGAAGTGACACTAGAGTCAACCAAGGACAATGACGATATAAATTTTGTTGACTCTAGTATCATTGATGTGGGGGATAAGGAAAGTCCTGAAGTTCATGTGTTTGGGCGCATTGGGCCTCACTCCAAACATTTTTCCGCATTGTGGTTAGATGACGATATGAAAATAGAGTCATCCGAGCCGATTGAGGAGTTAAGGGATGAGGAACAAGGTGCTTACATTCTGAAATTTTTCTTGCTAGAAAGACAGGACTACATACCTCATCTAAAAGCCAAGAAGTGTAAAATAGTACAATGGTTGCTTGGGCCAGTTAGATTCGTTCCACCACCCCTAGGGCATAACCGAAAACTTGAAGCCAAATTGGAGGCTCAATTCATAAGTTCAAGGTGGAGGCAAAAAGTGATTCACGTCGTGCCGCGACGTTAAATTAAGCGCTTGTTGGGAGGCCACCCAGCTTTACTGCTTTATTTTATTTTATTTTATTTCCTTGTTTTTTTTCTAATTGTATTATTTTTGTTGTGTCGATTTTTTATTTTTTAGGAGCATGGAATGCAAAGTCATTGGAAGGATGCAACAACAAACCATTGGTTGGAACTAAGTGTGAGGTACCCGCACGAAGGACCAAGCCTGAGAGAAGTTTGAGTACCCCATGAGATGCTAGTGCTTCGGCCTCTGGCCTACCAGGGAGTTTCTTTTACCCTCTTATAGTTATGATGTGTATTGGGGACAATGCACAATTTTAAGTGTGGGGTGAGGATATTGGTGGGTGACTTTCCATGCTATTTTAGTGGTGTTAGTTAATTGAATAATTTTAAAAAACAAATATTGGACTTTTCCCGACGATGGATCTATTAGACAATTTTCTTGAGGGATTTAAGTCTAAAGGAAAAAAACAAAAAGATTTTCTTTTGTTAGGTAGTGTAGCAATTCCCCCTTGGTTTTTCTTTGTGTCGCGGTTCTTTTCCAAGGGTTTTGTTTGAACCGGGTGTAGTTAGTTTTTTTTAGGAATATGAGTCATTGTGTTGTGTTTTGAATTGACGCAAGATCTCTTGACTTTGTTATGCCTTGAGAATAATGAGTACTTTGGTTGTGACACTTAGACTCAGTTTTTGACTCTTGTATAAGTACCTTAAATTGTATAAACTTAACTTTGCTTAACTGCTTTGACTAGAGTGTCTTGATGAAACCAATATTGAGTGAGTTATGTGTCATGTGTGTGTGAGGTTTGTGTGTTATTCTGTACATTGCATTTGATGTCTAGAACTTGCCATGTGTGTTTGCAAAGCGAAATAGTAGCTTTGTTCAGTCTTGGAAGTGATATAGACGTTTCTTTGTTGAGCCAGCTATGTATATTTTACCTGCATAATTGTTATGTATCGTAGTTAACCTCTTTGAGCATGTAATATTGTTTCTTTGGCAACCACATTACAATCCTTACCCATTTGTTTGAATTAACTATCTATTTGAATCTTTTAACCTCTCACGAGCACTTGAATTGTTATGAACTGTGTAAAAGTTAAAGTGCGGAATGGTTGGTTTGGCTTTTAAGTGGAACTAATTAAATAAGGAGAAAGGTAAACTATTTTGAAAAAGTAAGAGCGTCACTTGAATTGAAAAAAAAAGAAAAAAAATAGTTGTATTGCTGTGGGAAAAAAAATATTCCTTGATAAATGGTGAATCTTGATGTAATTATGCTTAAAGAAGTATGTGATAAAATACATTAATGTGAAGGCGGAGTTTGGTTTGACATAAGTATGAGTTTGAATGTCAAAGTATATGTATTAAAGTGCTTAGGGAGGTGTAGTCACTCTTATATCTACATATATCATACCCGTCCCGCAACCTACATTACAACCAATAAAGTCCTACTTGATCCTAGACTGAATGAGCTCGATTAGTAGAGTAGTACACTACGGGCAAGCCTATGTGCATCTTTTGTGGCATATGAATGTTATTTCTGAGAGTAAGTGAATTCTTTCTATCTTGAGTTCCTAAGTGTTCTTAAATTTTATTGTGTGGAACTACTCTCTTTTGTTGTGTGAGGGCACTTGATTCATGAAGGAAAGATAATGTCAGTGACCTCTATGTTAGAGTAAGTGGGTGAGTTGTGAATAATGCGTGGTACTTATGAGTCAAATCTTGAGATGAAGATGTTACGCTTTTGTGCTTAGTCTATTTTAAATATTCTTGTTGTGATGAGTTAGGAGAATTGCTTTAAAAAGTCGTGTCTATATAAAGTGTAGTTTGATTGCTCGAGGATGAGCAATGGTTTAAGTGTGTGGTGTTGATGATAGGTTGTAATTACGTATTTTAGTCGCTTATTACACTCTAATTTAGTGCACTTTAATTGAGTTTGAGCTTTAATTGCTAGTGTTTTGCACTAATTATATATTTTATGCCTTGTAGGAGTGATTCCGAGCTATATATAGATGTTATGAAATGAATTCAAGTGATTTGGAGCTTTGAAGTTTGAGTAAAAGCCCAATAAATTAAGCCGGAATCGTGTTCGGGGGTCAAATTTGATAGTTAAGAACAATTGAAGACTCGAATAGGCATATTGCGCACTGTCTAGTAAAATAGACATAACTTTTTTCTACGAACTCTATTTTGGCTATATAATATATGGTTGGAAAGCTAACTCAAAGGGATACAACTTTTATGTTTTACGTTTTTCCAAATTCCGAATGGAACAGGATGAAAAACGCGGTCAAAACCGCGACCGCGGACCTGGACGCGGGCTGAAGCAGTGTACTGGTAAATGACCGCGGCCGCGAGCGTCCAGGCTTAAAAATGGTCTTTTTTCACGCAGGAGAAGGTATAATTGTTTGGGACCGACCCTACTTGGTATATATACATGGAAAAATGATGTTTTTAGGAGGTTGGACACACTCTTGATACAAATTCGACCTAAGGAGGCAGAGACACAATAGGAGCAAGGCGGGGAATTCTTCTACGAGTTTTTCCTTCCTCTTCCTATTTTTTTTTCCATTGTTGGTTATGACTTTTAGTATTTTAATTTTACATACTATTATGAATAGCTAATTTTATTTCCTATAATTGAGCCGTTGGATTTCTCTACTTGTTCAACTACGTGTTTATTGTTGCTAGTTGAATAACCATCGATTGGTTGTGCCTATTTATTATGTGTTGCTTGAGAAAGAATACATATTTAGGTGGTTGTGAACAACGTCACTCCCAACGTATGTGAGAGATCAATACAACGAGTTTAAAGGTAGGGTTAGAAATAACAAAGCCTTGACGTGGTCATAGTGAGCGGTTAGATAAAGTCAACTAGCGTAGTTCGAGAGAATATGTCTAATAAATTGTTGTAGTTACTTGAGAGAGAATTACGACATCTAAAATGCTCAAGATCAGTAGAGAATACATATGCGAAACTGTAGGGAACATAGCGGGAAGGATTCCAACATTTGAGGAAATCATAACTCTAGACCTCCTAAATTTAATCTCCAACCCTTAGTATCTTTAGTTGTTTATTTACTCCTTTAGTTTCTTAGTTAATTAATTAGATATAAGAATCTTAATCTTTATAAATTAGAAATTTATTCGAGCTTGTCTTCTTAGCGATGTTGAACAATTATGGTTAAACTTTAGTTCTCTGTGGGATTCGACTCTGGACTTTTAGACTGAATTATATTTGCAGCGACCGCTTAATCCTTTTTATAAGGTATAGTTGGGCGTGATCACTTATCTAGAGGCGAATCTGAAAATGTACATTATTACAAAGAGGTGGATACATATATATATATATATATATATATATATATATATATATATATATATATATATATATATATATATATATATATATATATATATATAAAATTTAGAAGCTTTAAGCTGGACACGAATTCAGGTTAGTCAAATAATTTAGAAACTTTAAGCTGAATGTTTCACATGAACAGCCCTAACTCGTAGCAGACACAAAGGTGGCCAACCACGTAATACCTTATATTTCTCCCATCACTTTCCTAAAAAAAATGGTGTCCTTCACTTTTCATATTCCAAAAAAGCTTCACGCGCCAGTTACTTAAATCTCACCTTCCACTTCACCAAGCAACCTGTGATTTCCCAACCTTTTTTTTTCTTTCTTTTTTATTTTTCCTCAATTAAAATTATAATTTTTGACACGAAGTATAATTTATAAATAAAAAATTATTAAATTTATAGAAAATAATAAATATGAACTCATTATAATAAGTTTAATACCAAAAATCTTAAATTTGAACACAGGAGATTCATGAGTTCAACTTTTAAGATTCTCAACATTAAACTCATTATATTATTAAAATTATGGGTTCAGATCTAATATATGTTAAGAATTTACTAAGTTTTATGTATATATGTATATCCTATGTCGAAAGTTATGAGTTCAGTTGATCCCGTAGTCAGGGGTGGAGCTCGAGAACTGAGTGCGAGTTCGACCGAACCCAGTAGCTTTGGTTCGAACTATGTATTTGTCTTAAAAAACCCATTGAATATATACAAATTATTAATTTAGAACTCAGTAACTTAACAATTAAAATCCCGAACTCATAAATTTGAAATTAATGGCTCCGCTACCCGTAACCATAAAACTACATCCGCCCCTGATTTTGTCCCTAATTGAACACATAAAGTTTAGATCCCGAATCCGCTTTTGTTCACAATCTTATATATCAACACTAATGATAGATACTCTCTACTTATCATAAATCTAAAACATGACTAATCTTGTTTTGCTTTTTCTTCTTTTATTAAAAAATTGATCTTTGTCAACATCAAACAGTATCAGCTACCATTTTTATTTGCCATCTGTGTCAACCTTTTTATTTATTTAATTATATATATATATAGATTCTGGTTCAAGTCACATCTGAAAGGCTTGATCTTGGTACAAAATTCCCACTTGGGGAAATTAAAACAATATTAATTCAAGTCAGTTTAAATTTTCTCTACAAATTGAAATCTTGAAATTTTTCTATGTTCATTTGATTTGAATTTTATAGCTCAATGGAAGAAGGTGAAGCAGGATTATTACAAACTACTACTAGCAAAGAAGCACTTTCTTCAGGATATTCAATCCATGAAAATTCAGTAGAAATCAAGAAAATTAAATCAGCTCTTACTTGGGTTTTTCTTGATCAATCAAATATATGGAGAGCTGGTCTTTCTTGGTCATTTTTTTTTATTTTAACAATTGGGGTTCCATTAGTTTCTCATTTTTTATTTGCCTGTGAAAGCTGTGATTCTATGCATCAAAGACCATTTGATGCTGTTGTTCAAGTTTCTCTTTCACTTTTTGCAACTTTGTCTTTTGTTAGTCTCTCTTCTTTTTCTAGGAAATATGGGATTAGAAGATTTTTGTTTCTTGATAAATTGTATGAAGATAGTGAAAAGGTTCAACAAGAATATACTCAGCAGCTACATGTAAGTTTGTTTGCCCCTTTTCTTGTTATGTTTGTTTAGTTAGATTTGTCTCTAAGCCGAGGGTTTCCCGGAAACAGCCTCTTTTGCCCCCTCTGGGTAGGGTAAGGTCTGCGTATATTTTACCTCCCAGTGGGATTTTACTGGGTTACTGTTATTGTTGTTTTGTTTAGTTAGATTTGTCTCTGAGTCGAGGGTCTTCGGAAACAACCTCTCTTACCCCCTACCCAGGGTTAAGGTTTGCGTACACTCTAACCTCCCAAGACCCCATTGGTGGGATTTTACTGAGTTGTTGTTGTTGTTTTGTTTAGTTAGATTTAGAAAATAATTGAACTTCACTGAATTTGGGATTGGTTCAAAATGTCTTAATTGTTCCTCTTTGCTGATGATTTCAAGATTCACAGGTTTGATGAGTTGTATATTGAGTTCCTAGGTTCTTGTTGAAAATATGAAAATGGCAGTCCGGTGCACTAAGCTCCCGCTATACACGGGGCACGGGAAAGGGCCGGACTACAAGGGTCGATTTTACGCAGCCTTATCTTGCATTTCTACAAGAGGTTGTTTCCACAGCTCGAACTTTGTCCTTCTCGTCACATGGCAGCAACTTTAACAGTTACGCCAAGGCTCCTCTTCTTCTTGTTGAAGATATAATTAAGTTAATAAACATGTGTACTCTCTAATAGCTTAAGCTTTTAAATGATGTGTTTATATAATTCAATGTGATGTCAAGCAGACGTCTTGAGTTCAAATCTCACTCCACCCTTAATTTAGAAGAGAGGTGCTTGGCCTTTCGAAAAAATCATGACCGCACGAGAGGACGTGTTGAAGATATGATTTAGTAAATAAAATTGTTTTCTTTCTAATAGCTTAAGCTTTTAAATGATATGGTCAATACTGTTTAGTTCTCTCATAAGCCGAAAGAACTGATCAGTGCATATTATTTTATAAATGTTTCTTATGATTTTAGCTAATATTTTCCTGTTTTGCGTTCGTAATAAAAGTTTGAGTCTGTTTGATAATCATTGGAGAATCATCAGTTTTAAGTGGATTAAGAAATGCCAGTATTTTTAGCTTTGGGCAAATACTGCTGATGCTACTAGCTACGGAAAACGCTTCAAACGCGTATGTTGGCATTTTCTATGTCAAAGAACCAAACATTTATTTTGATCCTTTTAACCCAAATCATGAATTTTGCACGGGTACTATGCTGGCAGCCTGGCCTCGATACACATCTGGTTCATTGATTGAAGTGCTTGGCGTTGCTTTTTACTGGGGGAAAGTAGTGATAGTTCTTTTATCCTCGTAGAATGGGCGAATATGTTGGTTTCTCCGATTTTAGGTTGTACCTATGCAGAACAAGACCAAAGCGATTAGTTTGAGTAAAACTCAGCTGCTTTCCGTAGACATTTGCTTATACTCAGCTTTATAACAGTTTCTCCTTTTGTCGTGCAGAGGTCGATGAAGATCCTGTCAGCTTTTGTTCTCCCTTCGTTTATTGCTGAGAGTATATACAAAATCTGGTGGTTTTCTTCAGGAGGAACCCAAATTCCTTACCTGTACAATGCCGCTTTGAGCAATACCTTCGTATGCATATTGTTAATATGTTCCTGGCTATACCGGATATCAATTTCCTTCCTTGTATGTGTTCTATTCCGGTTAATAAGCTGCCTTCAGATCCTTAGATTGGAAGAATTTGCTCAAGTTTTCGAGAGAGAATCTGATGTCGCAACGATCATGATAGAGCATCTGCGAATAAGAAGAAATCTTCGTGTCATTAGTCACCGGTTCAGAGTCTTCATTTTGTCAACTCTCATACTAGTTACCATAAGTCAGTTTCTTGCGTTGCTTCTTACTACTGAGCCTAGCTCCACTGTAAACATATTTACAGCTGGTGAGCTTGCGGTATGTATATAATCCTTCATTCACATGCACCGTCTTTTTGTACTTAGAATCTATTTATTTTCTTGATTACATAGCCGCATTGATTTGACGTTGTATACTTGTTGTGGTTGCAGTTGAGCTCAATTACTTTGGTAACTGGACTTTTCATGTGCTTGCGTAGTGCAGCAAAGATCACACACAAAGCGCAAGCCGTGACATCACTTGCAGCCAAATGGCACGCTTGTGCGACGATCAGCTCCTTTGATGACATGGATAATGAGACTCCCACGGCTCAGAGCACGACGCCTCAGGTTGTATACCCTATCAATTCCAGTTGGGACACTGACGAGGAAGGAGACGGAGATGATGTTTTGGACAACACAAATATGGTGCCAGTTCATGCCCATACGATATCTTACCAGAAGAGACAAGCACTAGGTAAATCTAGCACTTTTTTTTTGGGTTTATTTTCTTGAATTCTTTTGCATATTCGGTAATGAAGTGGCGCGTTATTGATCTCGGTTGTGGCAAAATTTGTTGCAGTGTCATACTTTGAGCACAACAGAGCTGGAATCACAGTATACGGATTCATGTTAGATAGGACATGGCTTCACACAATTTTTGCAATTCAGCTGTCTCTTACACTCTGGATACTGAACAAGACAATTGGTATTTCGTAAAATCCCAGTCAATGACAAGGTCTGTGCCTTTGTGTTGTGGATATATAAATATCTGTTGAGTTTTGCACCTAGAGAAACTACTATATATATTTATATAGATGCTCAAGTTTTGCAGTGTTTGTTCCGATTCAGTGTTGACAGTGCGTCATAACAATGCGTTTCCTGGTACTTTTTTCATCCTTTCCTGGATTGTCAAGTGTACTATTTGTTCATATCAATTTCATAAATGAAGTGAAAGTTTCGTGCTCGGATTTATCTGTTTTGGCATTTTAGTCGATTTGTCTACCATTGTGTGCTGCTGTGAATGCTTCAAGACATCGCATGCTGCTGCTGTGAATGCTTCGTTAAGCTAATGTTCTTCCTGTCCTCGGTGCTCATGCATATACGTGGAGTTTATACACTTACTGAGCTCGTTCGCCTGTTGCTACTTCTCCTTTAAGTTCAATTGCTGTTATCCTTGTAGTTTGTCTCTTGATCCTTATCTATGGTGCGCGGACTCTCCAAAATGTAGCCGTACTCGTGTCGGATCCTTAAAAACTGCACTGCTTTTGGAGGATCCGACACGTATCCGGTCACATTTTCGAAGAGTCCGAGCAACATAGATCCTTATATCTGTTTCATTTGACCATGTTTGTTGTTTCTGTAATCACTAAACTATGCAATCTGTTGGCTTCCTGTAATAGTATTTCATCACTTACACTTCCCCATTTCAAGACAGGTGATAAAAATAATGGCCTTTACAATCTGGAATATACTATGTTTTGGCTGTGTTATTTGGACTGTCCAAAAATGTCGCCAGGTGTGTCAGATCTTCCGAAAGTTGTGCATGTATGGAGGATCCGACATTGGTGCAGCAGTATATTTGGAGAGTCCCCGCAACATAGCTTTTAGGTTGTTACATCAATATACTATGTTTTGGGTGTGTTACTCGGATTGTCCAAAAATGTCGCCAGGTGTGTGTCAGATCTTCCGAAAGTAATGCATGTATGGAGAATCCGACATTGATGCAGTAGTATATTTGAAGAGTCCGTGTAACATAGCTTTTAGGCTGTTACATCAATAGTTATGACCTTTGATTTGTAAAAGAACATAAACAAAGATCTGCTGTTTCAACTCTGATTTAATCAAAGATACTCTGTCCGTTTCAATTTGAATGACTCACTTTTCTTATTAGTATGCTCCAAAAATAATGACACATTTCTATATTGAAAAACAACTACCTTTAACCTTTTCATTTTACTCACTTTACCTTTAATGAGAAGGTTTTATCTAAGTTGCGCGGCTTCTTCGATTTTGGTGCCGTCCCCGTCCCGATACGAGACGAGGATTCGGTCAACTAATTTCGGACACTTTGACCGGAGTCCATCGACAAATTTGGGAGAAAAATTGAGATTTTAATTTCCCAAAATAAAAAATAAAACAGATTTAGGACAATGAAAGAATAGTGTTTATCTTGGAGGATGAAAGATCGAATTCTACGATATTCATGTAAGTTTTTCATTGAATATCTCTCAAATTTACAATATTTTAATAGCTCTATTTTTTATTAGCCGAATCCCCGCATCAGTATCCATATCCGGATTCGCATCCCCGAATCTTAAAATTTAGATTTTGAGGAATCTGATACTCGGATCCGTCCCTGTATCTTAGACCCGCACCCGAGTCCGGGTAACTTAGCCTTTTATAACCATACAAATATCATGGCCCCACAAAGCTTTTAGGACCACATATTTCAACAAAAAAAAAAAATTGTGTCAAGTCAAACAACATCATCTTAATCGAAACGCAGGAGTATCAAAGTAGGGCAGATATAACCTCTATTTTATGTGTTCATTCAAATCCAATAGCTTTTAGTTTGTACCTTGTATTGCGTTTAAAATGTACTAAATAAGTATAAATAATATATTTCGAGCAAAATAAATCAAATGAAGTGTGGCAGAATTTCAAGCTCGAATCCGTAATATTCGAATATTGGATCCGCCTCTGTCAAAACATATGCAAAATATCACTCGATTTGCTAAGTTGTTATACTTTTGCTACAGTGAGCAGGGGCGGAGCTAGCCCATCACTACGGGTACGAGCAAACCCAGTAGTTTTGATCCAAATTTGTATTTGTCTTATGAAATTCATTGAATATGTCCTAATTATTGATTTAGAACCTTGTAACTTAAAATGATTAGAATCTCGAACTCATAATCTTCAAATCCTGACTCCACCTCTGATAGTGAGAGTGAATTTAGATATATCCTTAAGATTTTCAACTACTTATACATTAACGTAAGATTTAAGAATATAAAAAATATAGGTAAAAATTTAAAAAGTTGAGTAGTGTACGAAAAATAAAAAAATTCAAAGCTTATCTTAGCCTGAGTAAGTATAAGTCCACTTGCATTTCCTTTTCACTTTATTGACATCTACTACATGACTTGGTGAATGGATTTTCTTAAAATATACATTATAATGGTGGCAAATTTTAAGTATTGCAAATTTGAAAGCATTCAGGGGCAGAGGCGGAACCAGTATTTCAACTTTATGGATTCGGGATCCTAATCATTTAAAGATATTGAGTTTTAAATAATAATTTGTATATATTTAATATAAATTATAAGACAAATATATAATTTGAACCAAAGCAACTCGGTTCGGCCGAACCCGCAACCGATATTGTGGCTTCGCCTCTGTCCATGTATGGAGTCATAACATGATCAAATTAAAGTCATATACCAAGGGAAGTCTATTTGGTGATCCATATATAGATTATAGGAGAAAACCATCTTAATTCTCCCTTAACTCTTGTGAACACACTACGCAGACCTTGGCACGTCATTTTTTTTCACCGGGTATCAGAGTAGACAAAGATTTTAGGTTTGAATCTCACAAACACTCATTAATTAAAAATATGTCACATTAAAAAGAAAAAAGAAATCAAGCTCGCAAGTGAAGGCGCGCATTTTACCTAAAAGGGCGTATTATAAACCTAAAATAAATAATAATGATCAATAGACATACTGATAATATTTGTTTTACTTCATAGCACTGGTAACAAGAGTCTTTTTTACCAAACTTAAGTAAATTGAGATTGGCACCAGTAGCGGCGGAATCAAAATTTTCATCAAGGAATATCAAAAATATAAAAAATTAGATACACCGAAAAGCTTAGAGGAGTCAATACATAGTAAATATACATAATACAGAAAAATTAATCTCGCCATACAGTATAATTTTTGGACGAAGGGGTGTCACGACACGTTCGTCACGACACCCCTTGGTTGTACACTTAAGCTAAAGCAAGAGTAGGAATGAAATTGAAATACATTTCAGTAAGTAATAGTATTAGTTTCTTAGCTTGGCTGACTTTCTTCTCAAATTTCAATCTGTGAAGCTTCTTTGCCAGTCCATATTGTCAAATACTGCATATATCCACACACAAAAAAAATGCAAGAGTTGAACAAAAACTATTATTTGAAACAGAAAATAATTGAGAAACCTCTTGGCTTTCAATTATAATTACTAATCACAAAACATGATAAAATCGCATAATTATAGGTTATGTACCGATTATGATGAGATGGATAGAATTTCTTCACCTTACACAAAGGTCTCATGTTCGCCCCTTACAAATGAAAAAATTTGGTAGAGAATGTTTATCTTTTAATATGTCTTATGTGTCCGTAAATTCGAATTAATAGGACCACTAGATTCCAGATACCGAATGGTTATATCAAAAAATATAATAGACTCAAGTGACTTTAAATTAACATGAAAACTTTATTCTTATTTTGTTCGTTGTTGAAACCAAAAAGATATTCCATCCGTTTCAAAAAGATTGATATAGTTTGGAGTACGAGGGTCAAAGTACTTAATTTTAACCATGAATTTGGACACAAATTCTTTAGGTTTTTAAAAGTAAATTAATATTTTCGAAAAGTACATAAAAAGTATTATAACTTACAATAATTTATAATTCAAAATATTCATAAAATATTTAAGAAAAAGATAGTCAAATAACAACCTCATAGACTTCTTAAATAGTAAAGGTACCAATCTTTTTGAAACGAAGGGAATAATTTACTAATTAAAGAAAAAAATAAAGAAAATCAACATAAAATAGAAAATAATAGAGAATAAAATTTACTTGTCACAATAGAAATAACAACCTAGTAGACTTCTTAAATAGTAATGGTATCAGTCTTTTTGAGACGGAGAGAGTAATATACTGATTAAAGAAAAAAAAATTAAGAGGATCAACATAAAATAGAAAATAATGAAAAATAACAATTTACCTGTCACAATCCACTTGTGGACCAATAGGAACTCTCTTGATCTTACAAACCTTGAAAAGTTTTCTTCCTTTTTTTACATCAATAACAGAAGAATTCCCAGTTTTTTGAAGACACTTACATAAATCTTTAATATCATCAATTGTACTATTTTTTACAAGAATAGCCAAAGTTTGAGAACCTTGACAACATTCTTCTGTAATATTTTTTTTACAACCCAATAAAAATGGTTGACATGGTGATAATAAATCTTGGGCTTGATAACAAATCAATGATTTCATAGGAATAATATTAGTATTTTGCATAGTCACAAATCCTACAATTCCTAGAACCATTAGTGACCATATCATTGATTTTTTCATCCCCCCCATATTTTGAAAATATTCTAAGTAATTAAAGATTTTTGTTTGGTTGCTTTGTTGGTATTTGATAGATGGTGTTCAAGTGAATTATTTTGTGGGCTAATTATATAAATGCATGGACTCTTTTACTGTCAATATTGGAGTGGTGTTAATATTTCTAGAGATTATGATTACCATTCCTTTTTTTGGGTTGGTGGAGTGTGGGGACACCGGAGTGTCAAATGGGTGGGTTGAGTTAATTTTGAGCGGTTCAAAATGGATCGAGTCAATAAATGAGCAAGTCAATAACCTATTCAAAAGTTATCTACGCTGAGATAGGGTAGGTCAAGATGTGCTAAAATTTGAGTTATAGCGCAAGCCGTCCAACTCTCATCAAACTTTAATTAAGTCGTTTTTTGTTATCAATTGTTTAGTTAATAAATACGACTTTTATCTTTGTTATGGTCATATATAACATGTCAAAAAAAAATTATTTTAAAGATATTTTAGCAAAGTTACTCATGGATCAATTTAGCCTAAAAATTAGTCCAACTTTAGATGAGCTAAATATTCTGGATTAAGATGGGCTGAGTTCAACAAATGGGCGGTCAATGACCGGCCCAACCTTGGGCGGATTGTGAGGGTCAAATGGGTTTCAGTTCGAATTACCACCCTAGGTGGATCTAAGGCGAATTCTCAAGAAGAATCAACCCAAATAGCCGTCCATTTAATTTTTTAAACTAAAAATAATCGGGCAGATATATAATATATATAATTCATGTATAATATGTATATAATTTATATAACTAATGTATAATTTATATATACCGGCTAAAATAATATTAAATCAGACCGGCTATTTGTATAACAATCTCAAATCTCTAATTCAATTTTATTCGTATATATAATGTGAGTAATAGATTGTATAATGTGGTCTTGTTTCCTTTTCAGACTTGTTTTTAACAACTTGGCAATTCTTCAATCTCAACTTGCTATTTTTGTTTATTAAAAACACACAAAAAAAGATAATATACAAAAATGAGGTGTGGAATCAAGTGAAAGCACTAAAGATTGTGGAATACTGCAAGTAGTGGAAATTGGAAAACATATAATCAAGGAATATTGGCAAGGGGATATTATCATTTTGTTGAATATTCATAACAAATTATTAGCTATAGAAGTGGATTTGACACCTATTAACTTGCCGTCCATTGGGATTGAAAAAAGTTTGTTATTGGTTCTAAGCACCAAATTTCTTAATATTATCATCGCGTAGGTCCTATTAAAGGAGGTGAAACACATTTTATGTAGATTTCTTCGTTTTGGACTCGAACTCAAAATCTTTAAGTTAAGAATGAAGGGAATGTATCTATCCCTGGGATGGTTTTTTTTTAATCGCGAACGCGAAGCATGGGGGGATTTGCTCGCGAACACAGCCCTCCATTCGCGAACGCGTAGGGTTATGAGAATGGAAGGGGGGAACTAGCCATTACTCTTCGCGAACGTGGCACGAGGACCGACTAGTTCGGTCTATAGCACACGAAAATTTGGTAATCGGGTGGAATTCCAGTTTTATGGCCGTAAAACGCCAAAAAACAAGGAACGGTCATGGAGGGGCAGTGACAATGGTTCCTTAGGGTGGTAACTGCCCGACCTGCCGTAGCTCGATGGTAAATACGTTCTTCCCAACCGGTGGTAACTGATGATATATAACTGCCAAACCAACCGTAGCTCGGTGGTAAATACTTGCCTGCCCAACCAGTGGTGGCTGACGATACATAACTGCCTATCAAATAAAAGGTCTTTGAGTCTAGTTTAATTTCTAACGCTTCAAACCGTTTGTCATTTGAACATTCCTACGAGAATTTGATCAAATTACCGAAGGCTGGTAGTGAAGTACTGCCACCCGTTGGTGGTAAGACATTTATGTTGCTTTGATAAAATGATTATTTTATATAAATCATTTGAGCATAACATACATATTCAACCACAATACAAGCTTTATGTGTGCTAAAGAAATGCCCACATGCTTCTTAGTGCATTCCACTTGATGAAGATATAATACTGCATTTTCCAAAACAAACCAATAAGTATATTAGTAAAGTACTATTGAACTGGAAAATAATTTACATAAAGAACAAATTAGAGGAATAAGAAGAATTAACATAAATAGCCCCCACTCAACAACTTAAAATAAAAATAGCCAGCTAACGACGTATATATAATTTATATATAACATGGGTATAATTTACGTATGAAAATATAAACAATGAAATGAACCGACTATTTATGTAAAAATTCAGAAGAATAAAAAGTAATTAAACTATTAAATAGCCATGAAACTTCACCTTCAGGGGACAATAACAAGAGGTTTCTTGTGGTGAATTGAATGGTTGTCAAGATTAGGAATTGGTCTCTTGAAAGACATGATTCCTGTATTCTTGTATTTGTTCAGCTTGAAACCTCGGGTTAAGGGTGATGAAGCCATTAGTCTGCTCAATCAAGAATAAAAAATTTAATGAAAGAGATTTAAAAAAACTCATTCCATCTAACAAATTAATTTGAGCATATTATGGGGTGTTAAATTTAGCCGAGAAAAATATAATCCATCCCACCTATTTAAATTCGAGCAAGTTAATATATATATATATATATATATATATATATTTCATTAACGGGTCAATTTGAGCATAGCTCGAGTTAGCCCATCTAAGAGGTGGTGCCAAGTTGGGTAGTCTATGTAACTCAAATTGGCCCATAAAATTTAATAACCAAAATAGAAAAAGATTTTTTTTTGGTCAACAAATAGAAAAAGATTGGGTATATGGTTAGTTTGATAAATACAATATAAATAAAAGAAAGAACAATGGTAGGTTTGATTGAAGGAAGCTTGGAGAAGCGGAAAAGTTATTTTCGTATGATCTGTAAGTTAAGGGTTCGAGCAATGAAAGTAGTCACTGCCGATAAGCTGTCTACATCTTAACCTAGGTAAATTTTGAACACATTCAAACCCTATCCGTTTTTAACCCGCCACATATATAGTGTAGGCCGCTTATCTTAACCAAAAGAGATTTCGAGCATGCTCGAACTTTATAACTAGTATAACACACCCAAAATTAATCCAACCCGCTCATTTAATAGATCAATCATTTGTAAAATCAAAAGTGAGCAAGAATTAAAAAGGGAGAGAGATATTACATTTTGCAATCAACATTTGGACCAATAGGAAGAGAAATATTAATATTGCAAAGGTGAGGAAGTTGCTTAGCTCTTTCTTGAATTACTCCAATAGACAAAGCTTCTTTCTTGAGACATTCACATACATTTTTAAGCTTCAAATCATCATCATTAGTAGCTAATATTTTCATTAATCCCTTAACACCATTGCAACAAGGAACACTAATATCACCTTTTCCCACTAAAAAACCTTTGCATGGCAAAAGCTTAATAATGGTATTTGGACATTCATTGCCATTAACAGAATTAATTGCAATAATTAGAGCTAAAACCACGAACCCGAAAACAAAAATTGGACGACCCATATTTGTTATTTTTAATTGAAATTAATAATTTTTTTTGGTGGAATGTTTATGACTTGTGTATATTTTTATAGTAGAAATTTTAGCTTGAAATTCTTGAGCAAAAGTGAGCATGCATGAAAAATGCAACTTAAAAAGAGTTAAAGGTGAAAAGGGTTGGATTTTAAATGTGAGCATGTAATTGTTAATAATGTGAACATTTGGACTATCTTATAGTAGCATAGAACATGTGTAATCCACTTCAAAATAAAAGAAATTACTATGATTTTTTTGAAGAATGAATAGAAGAAAGAATATTATCATTTGAAGCTTTTCCAAAAAGAATTTATCAGATGTTGATGAGTTATTATTACAAGTGTAATTTCTGCGCATAGCAGGAGCTTAGTGCATCGAGTTGTCCTTTTCTTTTGTATTGATAGTGTTAAAACAAATTATACTATCAGTATATAAAACTTAAATTCCTAGAGTAAAGCTTCACTTGGTGAGTGATCCATTTCTTTTCATTTTCAACGAGAAGAGAGGTAGAAAATAGTTAATCCTTTCCTTATCTTTATAAAAATATGTAATAAGTTGTACAATTATTCTCGGAAAAAATATACAGAAAGTTATAAATGATATGATGAAAACTTATAATAGCCAAATGTATATTTAATTAATATATATATATATATATATATATATATATATATATATATATATTCTTTATGTTATATACAAAATTTGTACACTTTTTCGGTTACTGAATATAAATAATTTCTAGCGCGCACTAGAAGTGATAATACCCAGAAAAAAAAAAAAACTTTGAACTGAAATCGATAAAACTCAATATATGTTTAGTTTGATTCATTTTATATATTTATTTAGCTTGCAAAAACTTAATTAGTTGGTATGATCTTTTTCATTACCTTTATTCTAATCGAACTATGAGCAACCCCACTAATTCAAGATTAATGGAAACTTTTGTGATCAAAACCAAATATTGTTATTATTTGTGTTAGTTTAGTAGTTAAATAGTAGTAAATAACCTTAATCCTATATGTATTAGGAGTAGGACATGTATTATCTATATATAGGGCTCATTGTATCATTGTATTGTGAATAATAATATTTTTCTCCCGTGCTTTCTCACATGGTATCAGAGCAATCGTGAGAGATTTATCGTTGTGCATCAATTCCAGCGACTCCGGGAAGAGAAATCAATCAACCGGAAGTCTTTTTCCGGCAAACACAGGTCTGCCGCAGTAAAAAAATCACTTTTCATCAGTGTTGTGCCAAAACCAACATCACCACTAAGTAGATCGGCCTCCGGCGACCAACCCTAGAAAAACTCTCCGTCGAAAAACTCTTCACGCGCTCCCACGCGCCACCAGCAGGAAATTTTTTGGCGAGCGCGTGAGACCACGCGTCGGCGCGTGAGAGCCTCTCCGGGTCCATTAGTACTATTTCCGACGACTTTGAAACTTTCCGGCAGCTACAGTACTTTCCCGTCAGCTACATTACTTCCTTCATCTGTTTCAGAGAATTTCCAATTGGTTCTTTCTATTATTTGGGTGTAATTTTGTAGACCTCTCCTCAATCCAACGATGTCTTTGGGAGTTGATGTTTTCGGGTCTAAACATCCGGGCTTTGGCAGTTCCTGTATTATGATTACCTCAGAACCTTTAATGGGAGGTTCAAACTACTTAGCTTGGGCTTCGTCTGTCGAGCTGTGGTGTAAAGGTCAAGGTGTTCAAGATCATCTAATCAAGAGGTTTAGCGAAGGATATGAAAAGGCAAAAGCTCACTAGGAGAAGATCGATGCTCAATTATGCCGTATTCTGTGGAGATCTATTGATTTCAAGTTGATGCCCTTGTTTCGTCCATTCCAGACATGTTATTTGGTTTGGGAAAAGGCTCGCATTTTATACACTAATGACATATCTCGTTTATATGATGTGATATCGCAGATGACAAATTTAAAGAAACATGAATTAGATATGTCTACTTACTTGGGACAAGTACAGGCAGTCATGGATGAATTTGAGAAGTTGATGTCAGTTTATGCTAGTGTTGAAAAGCAAAAAGAGCAATGACAAAAGATGTTTCTAGTTCTTACTCTTGCTGGACTTCCTAATGATCTTGACTCAGTACGCGATCAAATTTTGGCTAGTCCGACTGTCCCCACAGTTGATGAATTATTCTCTCGATTACTTCGCCTTGCTGCTGCACCAAGTCACCCAGTGAGCTCATCCCAGACACTTGACTCATATGTTCTCGTATCCCAGTCAGTGGACAATTGAGCATCTCAAACTATGGAGAATAGACGAGGAGGAGGTCGTTTTGGAAGGTCTAGACCCAAGTTNTCGTTCACCCAAAAATGCTTATGTTGCTGACTACAGGTAACCAGAGACTTTCTTTATCTGAAGGGGAGTATAATGAGTTCCTTCAGTACCGATCAAGTAAGCAGACATCTCCACAAGTAGCCTCTGTTGCTCAGACTGATACTTCTGTTGTTGGTAATTCATTTGCTTGTGTTTCCCAGTCTAGTACTCTTGGACAATGAGTTGTGGACTCAGACGTTTCTGATCATATCTCTGGTAATAAATCACTTTTGTCAAATATTGCGTATTCACAGTCTCTTCCCACTGTTGCTTTAGCCAATGGGTCTTAAACTAAAGCAAAAGGAGTTGGACAAGCGAATCCCCTACCCTCTGTCACTCTAAATTCCGTTCTTTATGTCCCTAGATGTCCTTTTAATCTTGCATCTGTTAGTCGTTTGACTCGTGCCCTCCATTGTGGTATATCTTTTATTGATGATTCTTTTATTATGCAGGACCGCAGTACGAAACAGACGATTGGAACAAGACTTGAATCAGAAGGCCTTTACTACCTTAGCTCACTCAATTCCTCCAAGGCATGTCTAGTTACAGATCCTCCGGACCTAATTCACAGACGTTTAGGACATCCAAACTTATCCAAGCTTCAGAAGATGGTGCCTAGTTTGTCTAGTTTATCTACATTAGAGTGTGAGTCGTGTCAGCTCGGGAAACATACCCGATCCTCCTTTCCTCGTAATATTGAGAGTCATGCAGAGTCTGTTTTTTCCTTAGTTCATTCTGATATATGGGGTCCTACTAGAGTCAGTTCAACCTTGGGATTTCGTTATTTTGTTAGTTTCAATGATGATCATTCAAGATGTACTTGGATTTTTTTAATGAAAGATCGTTCTGAGTTGTTTTCTATATTCCAAAATTTTTGTGCTGAAATTAAAAATCAATTTGGTGTTTCTATTCGCACTTTTCGCAGTGATAATGCCTTAGAATATTTATCCTCTCAATTTCAGAAGTTGACTTCTCAAGGAATTATTCATCAAACCTCTTGTCCTTATACCCCTTAGAAAAATGGGGTTGCAGAGAGAAAGAATAGGCACATCATTGAGACTGCTCGCACTCTTCTCATTGAATCTCATGTTCTGCTGCGTTATTGGGGCGATGCAGTTCTCACAGCTTATTATTTGGTTAATCGGATGCCTTCATCTCCCATCCAGAATCAGATTCTATATGCAGTATTGTTTCCCTAGTCACCCTTATACTTTGTTCCCCCTCGTATTTTTGGGAGCACTTGTTTTGTTCATAATTTAGCCCCTGGGAAAGATAAGTTAGCTCCTCGTGCTCTCAAGTGTGTCTTGCTTGGTTATTATCGTGTTCAGAAGTGTTGGCCCATATCACTGAATGGGTTTTGAAGATTGTCAAAAGACGTCCAGTTGAACCAGGTCCATCATAGCATACACTTCTGAATGAAGCAGTTGGATCACAAATCGTACAAATCTAGGAGATATCAGTGATTGCTAAGTATCAAAGAACAAAGAGAATGTCTCCCAATACGAAAAGGTTGCAAATTGATAAGAGAAGATAGAAGTTGCTTTCAGCTAGGACAGAAATCGAGGAAGGAAGTTGAGTCACAATCAAACTCGTTTACCAAGGAAGAGTTGGATCAGAATTGAATAAACGGACTCTATAAATAATCAATGTAATACTGCTGAAAGAAGTGACATACAAGTGCAAAAGTGAATCAAGTTCTGAAGCAAAAGTTTCAGAGGTTTTGCAAGAAGAATTGTTGTGCGATACAAAGGCTGAACAGTTTCATTGTTTGTATATTGAGTCTAGTTGATTGTAGTAGGAGTTTAAATACTGTATCTTATCAGCTTTCATAGAAGCAATTGTAATAGGTACAAACTGATCAAGTTAGAGTTAGCTTGAATTGTGTAGAAATTAGCTAGAGTCTAGTTGATACAAAAGGATTAGAGTTAGTCCTAGGATTACAAAAGAGTTTATTTTGTAAGTCCGTTTTGGCTCAGAGTTTAGTGAAGAGTTTTGAGCAAATCCTACTGAGGAGTAGATCGTGGTTTTTGATGATATTTTAATAATTTAAATGCATGAACAAATTCGTATGATGGTTTGGAAGTCGTGTGTGTTTTTGGTTTTGAGACCCGAGGGCTCGGGTGAGTTCCGGGTAGCTAACGGGGTGTGAAAAAGGGAAAAATCTGGTGTTTTTATTCAGTTTTCTGGTGTCAGGCATTTTACCCTATGCGAACGCACAGGGTTATGGGAGCTGGGGTTCCTGGGTAGGAAATACACTATGCGAACGCACCATGGCAAGTGCGAACGCACCATGGCAAGTGCGAACGCGGAGGGTAATTGGGTCAGGTCAGTGCGAACGCGGGCAGGGGTGGTGCGTCCGCACTGGGTAAGGTAGGTCCTGGGTGGGGGAGTGGTATTTGACCTGTGTGAACGCGGCTATTGGCCCGCGAACGCATAGGTCTATTTGGTCAAACCTGTGCGAATGCGGTCAATAGGCCGCGAACGCCTAGAGTAATTCCTCCAGTGATTTTATTAAACTCCAAAACAGACCCATTACAGGATTTCACCCTTTTCTCACTTCCTCCTTCTTCCCCAAACCTCCATAGACGAAATTCAAGTCCTCCAACCTCCATAGCTCCATAGGTAAGTGTTCTTAACATCATTTTCTCTTACTTTCATCAACTAATCACTAGATTCTAGGCCTAAAAACATGAAATCAAAGTAGAAATTAGGGGTTTTGGGGTAGAGCTAGGTTTTTGGAAATTTTGGGTAATTTAACCCCAATTTGGGGTCGGATTTCAAAATAAATTATATATTCTAACTCGTGGGGGTATGAGTGATCGGGTTTTGGTCCGAGCCTCGTGTTTGGACCAAGCAGGCCCGGGTCGAATTTTAATTTTTTTGGAAGAATGATAGGAATTGTGTATTTAAGCTATGGGATTGTGTTATTGAGTTATTATTGATATACTTAAGTTAATTATGCCTAGATATTGTTGTTCCAGAGTTGAATTCAAAAGGAAAGGCGGTGTTAGAAGGGTGAGTGCTATATTTTGGACCCGAGGTAAGTGTTTTGCCTAACTTTGGCGAGGTAATAGGTATTGTATGCTATGTGCTAAGTGTTTATCATGTTCAATGCATAGGTAAGGTGACGAGTACCTATGCATTGTGTGTCAAGCATGCCCGTGAGTCTAATTTTGATAAAAATCTTGTTATTACTTCCATGTTCGTTATATTATGAACTTGTCTCTACTTGGAAGCCGTTATTGTTGGAAATCTTGGTTGATGAACCTATGATGTATTGGTTTGATCGAAAATCCAATCGTTAAGGATATATTTGAATTGATTGGTTATAGCTGAGACCCTTGCCGGGCAATTGTTGTGATATTTGTTGATATTTTCCCCTTGCCGGGTGATGTTGAAATGTATTTCTACTATGTTGTACTGCTTGCCATTATATCTGTCATTGTTTGGTAAGGAAGAGTGTAAAGCATGAAGGGTAATGTTGTGCCATGATATTTGATTACATTGCATAGTGAGGAAGAGTGTAAAGCACGAAGGGTGATGCCGTGCCATGATTCACATTGATTATAAGCACGAAGGTTAATGTCGTGCCATGATTTACATTGATTATAAGCACGAAGGTTAATGTCGTGCCATGATTTATATTGCCTTACATTGTACATTGCATTGTGAGGAAGAGAGTAAAAGCACGAAGGGTGATGCCGTGCCATGATTTATACTATTTCACATTATACATCGCATTGTGAGGAAGAGAGTAAAAGCACCAAGGGTGATGCCGTGCCATTATTTATATTTCTGATATTTATACTTATTTCATTAGCTATTGTGTTAAATTGCCTCCCTTGTTTACTTCTATATGTCAATTTAACTGCTTCATTTCACTTGTTCCCCTTTACTGCTCCTGTATCCCATACTTGTCTACCTATATTTTGCCTTGTTTTTCCATGCTTTGAGTTGTAAAATAGGGCAGGTTAACGTTGTGATCAAGTATAGCCTCGTCCCTACTTCGGCCGAGGTTAGGCTCGGCACTTACTCAGTACATGGGGTCGGTTGTACTGATGCTACACTGCACTTCTTAATGTTGTGCAGACCCCGCATCCGGACCCAGTGGACCGCATTGAGGGAGTCACCTTCAGTCCACCCAGAGCTTCAAGGTATATTGCTGGCGTTCGTGGACCTTGGAGCCTCTCTTGTTCATTAGTTCTCCTATTGTCTTATTTCTTCTGTAGCTCCAAAGACAATTATGTATTTCTTTTCATACCCTGTATTTAGCACTCTGTTTAGATGGTTCGTGAGGTGTGACACCCCAGTTTTGGGTATGCGACGTTATGTAATTCACTATGTTCCTTTGCATTTCTCTTGAATTTCTATTACATTTCCGCTGTTAAGGATTTTAAGGTGTTTTGTTATTCTGTTCAGTTTTGAAAGGTATTGACTCTACTACTGTTAACTTGGGTTGAAATTGTCAGGATTACTTGTGCACGTTGGCTTGTCTAGCGAGTTGACGCAGTCACGACCTGAAGGATGGGATTTCGGGTCGTGAAACTCTTCGAGGTTAGGCGGGATACTTACTGAGTACACGTTGTTTTCGTACTCATACTACGCTTGCTGTGATTTTTTGTTGCACATGAACATGTACATTTAGTGGCCCAGCTTGGCACAGTGGCATGGTTGTTATGGGACTTAGATGAGCTGCAACCTCTCGAGACGACCCGCAGCCAGCAGAGTCTCCTTCAGAGTATTGTGTTGTATTTTCTTTACTGTCCCATTTGTATTCCGGGCGGTTATTGTATTTCTATTGTTTCCTAGAAATTGCTCATGCACTTGTGACACCGGGTTCTGGCATGACTTTGGGATTTAATTATTATTTAAATTAGTTAAGACATCGTTATTTACTCAGTAAAGTTCACTATTCACTATTTAATGTAATGAAAAGAAAATATTCCAAAACCACTAAAATGAGAATTTAATTAACTATTGAGTGTTGGCTTGCCTAAAAGTGGTGTCCGACACCATCACGATTTTAATGAATTTTGGGTCGTGACAATGCAATGTTCTAATTTGATTTAATCTTTGATTTGATTCATTTTTACGTATTTACCAAATTACTTATTTGATGATTTCATAATCCTTGCTCAAATTACGAAGAATAAACAACATAATTTGATATTCATTAAGATCAAGACTACAAAAACATGCATGTAATCAAGAAGCATATTTTAAAGCAAATTTTTTGCTATGAATTAAAATTGAAATTCACCAATCATGATTGCAGATACATCTACAAATTTTATCAAAATAGATGATTAATTTATCCTTGAGTTAGTGCATCATTGATCTTTATTTCTTGTTTTGTCACACCATAATCAATTGCAAGATCATGCACTGGTCTCGCGGGTGAGTGATCGTTGATCTCTGTCCCTTGTCTTCCCACACCGTGATCAATTCCAAGACCATGCAATGGTCTCGTGGGTGGGTAATCGTTGATCTCTATCCCTTGTTTTGGCGCGCTAAAATCCTCAACAGGTCCATGGGGTGGGCAAACATAGAATTCTTCACTCTCATTTTGTTCTTGACCTTTACTACTAAGACAATGACTTGCTCTTGGGGGACTATAATCTTCAATATGGATTAAAGATCTAGAATGGCCATAATTAGGGACAATTATCAAAGCCAAAGTAAAAAATATTGTTAAAGAGATTGAGTAAGTGGCCATTTTTGTAAACTTTTTGCCTATGTTTTGTAGTGAGTGTAGAGCTATTCAGGTTGTTGCTACATTATATAGTTGAGATAGTGATGAGTCTAATCTCAGTGGAGGCAAAAAATATTAAATAATTTATTTTTATCTGTCTAATTCTTTGTGGACTGAATTATTCGATATCTTATTGATAGAAGATAATAAATAATTTGGGAAGATAAGTCAATAGTCTTAGATATTCATATTTATGATCCTTTGTGGTCTGAATTATTCGATATTTTATTGATAGGAGATAATAAGTACTCTGTGAAATTAGTTGAGGTACGAGTAGACTGATCTGGACATTATGAATATTATTTTAAAAAGAGTAGTGATAAATCAATAATCTTAGATATTTATATTTATGATCCTGTTTGAGTGATACTATTATCCATATTTTCTTTAGATTACTTTTAATAAATGAACTTTTAATTATTTTTTTGACCTTCATTATTATTCCTTGCCTGAAAAAGATAAAGGAAAACTTCATTAATTATAGTCAAAGAACCATTTTAATTGCATTCTGGTTTATTTCTCGTGGATGAGTTTCTTTGTTATTTTTATCTTTCATCGAACAAAAGTTATCTAAAGGTCACATACAATTTTTTGACCAAAAAATATCTCATCAAAAACTCATCCGATGTGTTAAGCTATGTTTATCTTAGTTAACTAAAATTTAAGATTACACTTAATTTAGATCATATATATATATATATATATATATATACTGTTTAGTGTTATGTCTTTTTTTTTTCCTATTCATTTTCAACTAACTTCAAATACTATTTTTTTCCCTACCAAAGATCAACCAATTCATGTTCAACAGCCTCTAGAAACCTTTCCTCTAGTTTAGCAAGACTAAATTAGATATCTTACTTTTTCACATAAAAGAATACACTAAATTATGTGTTGATAAGAGCTAGAAAAATTGGTTACGCCCATTCTTTTTTGTGATTCTATGTACTATTTTTGTAAAATAATTGATTGTGAAAGCAAATAATATAATTTGAACTTTTTCCGAAAAAACATTTACCAAATGTTGGTGATTTACTATAAATGTGTGATGTTGATAAAAGTTTGTTAAACATTATAATGAAGAAACTATCCCATAGATCAAGAGGAGACGATCTAATTTCATTAAAATATTCCTTCGATTTTAAAAAAATAAAGAAAAAAAAGAACCATTTTGAACCGAAATCGATAAATTTCAACCATATTTGGTTTGATTATTTCTCGCATTTAGCAAATTGCTTGTTTAAATGTTTTTCATAATTTCGACTTCAAAAAGGATTGTCCGGTGCAGTAAGCTCCCGGAGTCCAGCGAAGGGTCGGACCACAAGGTTTATTTTACGCAGGACACAGCCCTACCCTACGTTTCTGCAAGAGACTGCTATTATTTGAACACCCGCACCAATTTTATTATCAAAATCAAGATTAAAGGATGATTTTGTAATCAAGAAGCAAACTTTGCTATTATTTGAAATTAAAAACCACCAACTTTGCATTACAAACCATGGCAAGAATAGTATGTGTTCGGTTCTATTGATCTTGCGGCAAACTCGCCTTGCCTCGCCCCGTCTCGCCTCACCCCGCTCCACTGCTATCCCTATAGTATGTGTTCGGTTCTATTGATCTTGCGGTAAACTCGCCCCGCCTCCGCATAAGAGTAAACCGTCTCGTCCCATTGTTGTTCCTGCATACTAAAATTAAACCAGACAACAATAACTACATTTTAGTCCCAAACAAAGGGAATATTCGATAAATTAGACGATTGAAACAATTCGAAAAAATCTAATTTTAGTTATTGGTATCGAAAAAATAATGTGATATAAAAATTGTTGTTTTCATTTAAACTTTTGAATCATTTCGCTTAATTTTGTCAAAGACATCTGGCAAGAGTCTAATATTGGAGTCAAGGTTGTTTGGTTTTATTTCAATGGAAACAAATAGCTATAACCAACAATAAACACTCCAAGATGAGTCAACAAAATTACAAAAACCAGTTAAATCATTTTGCTTTTGTTTAAATACCATCTGGCTTTCCTCCATGTAAAGAAAAAGACAATTTTAAAGTCGTTGTTTTTTTTTTTAATAATCGTGGTGTTCGGATTAGTTCGCACTTACTTTAATTAATTTCACGTGATACCTGTTACCTAACACAAATATAATAGCATGTTTGGCTTAAAAGCTTCTCCAATCCTAAAATTATTATTATTTTGTAAAAGAAAATACTTTCTTTTTTTCAAATTGAAATGTTTGGTCAAGATTTTGAGAGAAAAACAAGGTTTTTTTGAGGAGAAACAGAAGCAGTTTTGAGTAAGCAGAAAAAAATTATCTTCTCTAAAAAAGCACTTTTGAGAAAAATACACCTAGAAGCAGTTTTTAAAAGCTCGGCAAAACACTAATTGCTGCTCAGAAGTATTTTTTAAATTAATTAGTCAAACACAATCTGCTTCTCACCAAAAGTACTTTTAGAGAAAGCACTTCTAAAAAAAATACTTCTCAAAATAAACCGATTTTTAAAGTTTCGCCAAACATGCTATAAGTAATACTATCTATAGGAAATGTTGTTTGGTTTTATTTCAATGGAAACAAATAGTTGTAACCAACTAAAAAATTTATATAGTTGCCTAGCAGGTCCAAAATTTCATTGGGATTTCCGATAAATTAAAGAAAATAAATTTAAATTGGTCCCACCTCAAATCTTTAGTTTTCTTAATACAAAATTGGTCATTGTTCAATGGAAGAACTCAATAACAAGAAAAAGAATTCCAAAATCATTAATGGCTGTAAGTAAATTTCTCTCTTCAATTTCTGGTTTTTCCACCTTAATTAGCTTATTATTCTTGATTATGGCTAGCTTTATTATTAGTTTATTTATTTGTATGGTCCTAATTACTCATTTGTGAAAACAAATGAAATGTATTGTTTGCCTTTACAATCAAATATATACTTCTGTCAATTATGGATGTTAAAAATCTTAGGAATCTTCTTATTTTGTAGATTAAGATACTATGTGATTAAAGAACAAATTCAAAGTTGTTTTTCAGGGACCAAAAGCTTAGGGTTTAAATTTTAGTCGTGTTAGTATATTTACTTTAACACCTTGTTTGGATGATCGTTAACTATTATATTGTATCGTATTGTTACTTTAAATACAATATTTTTTTAAATTGTTATTTAAATATCGTTAAATTCATCGTTATGTAATGACGAAAGTGTCACTTTATGGAATGACCGATTAGATGTTGTCGCGTCGTTACCTCTTTTTTCCCCTCGCATCTAGCCCTTTTTTATTATTAAATAATCATATTTTATCTTTTATTATACCTTTTTATATAATAATATTACCTCGTACCTTACTTTTTCTTTATAACATTGCAAGTTTATTCTTTATATTGTGAGTGCATGACATCATGAAACGACGACAAACAATATAATCTATCCAAATATTGTATACATCAAAACGATACAGTACAATGCAATATAATACTATACGATGCATTACGAAATGATACATAACAACCATCCAAACAAGCTGGTCCTATATTTTCAATGTGTCTTTTAGTCATGTCAATGATTTATATTCCAATAGAAAATATAGAGAACTTAAGTGGAGCGGCACGATCAGTAATGATTCATACAGCCGACCTCAACTTGCTTAATAATGAAGCATCGTTGTATACTCGTTGCAGCAGGGATCACATGTTCCTAAGTTCGGAAATTGGGATGGTGACAATGTGCCATACACAGCGTATTTTGATAATGCGCGCAAAGGAAAAGGCGGTAAGATGATAAATCCAAATGATCCTGAAGAGAATCCAGAGGCTTTTGCATATGGAGTATATGAAGATGCTAGTATTAATGTTTCTCCAGCGAATACTCATTTAATCGAAACGCCTCAGTACAATTATGGTCACTGCAGAAATCTTTCTGGTGTTGAAGATAAGAGTATTTCTGGTTATTCAATTAACGAGCCAACTGTTCGTCGCAGAACATCTGATGCTAAGAAGAATAAGAATGATCGCGGCAATATATTCGTTCCACCTAGTCCAAATAGACTGAAAAATAGCAGAAATCCATCTGATGATCTTGTAAGTTCATCTCTCTTTGATGTTCTACATTTAAATTTAAGTCTCTTTAGAAAACATCGAATGATATAAGCTAGTTTGACCGGCTTATAAGTTTAGCCGAACACCCTAATACTCTGCTTTGAACATGCAATAATTTTCATGGTGTGACAATAAAAAGCCTCTTTAAATGCTTGGTTAGAGCTATAGAATCATCATTTAGGGTTGAGGATCATATAATAACTTTGAATTAAAAATTTTGTCTAGTGTTATTATTAGTACAAAATATTGTAACAATTTTGTAAGAACATGTAAGAATACTTAGCAAGTAATTAAGTTGATTAAGTGATTAATATATCATAGTGATACGTGTGAGATTGATGGTTAAAATGAGCAAAGCTTGTGCACGCGTAATCGCCCTGAAAAAAGCGAGAGCTCGAGACAGTGGAAAAGAAGAATCAACAAGATGTGATGCTTTGAAAGCCCAAGCATCTTGTATTTCATGCTTTGCTGCCGAAACGAGCTGTTTTTTTTAGGGTAAAAACTAACTCGCACTTAATGTTTACACCATGTATTAAGTGTAAGGGGATGTCATGTAACGACCCGGTCTGTCGTTACGTAGAACCTGCATTATAATTACTGTTATTGACTTGTTATAGGTTGGTTCTACTGTTATTGATGTGTTAGAGTTGGTAGGCTTGAAATCAGAATGGTTGTAGTGAGCGTTTAGTCACTTAGTCTTTAAAAGTAGCCTTAAAGTTGGAAAAGTCAACTGAAAGTTGACTTATTGTGAAACGACCTCGGAATGTGTATTTTATGGCTCGGATAGCTTCGTTAGGTGATTTGAGACTTGAGAGTGTGATCAGAATATCTTTGTGATGTCCGGTGTAGAATTAAGCTTGAATTAGCGAAAGTTAGTTTTTGGCGATTTCCGGTTGGCAGTGAAAAATAGGCGCTATCATGACATGTTAGGATTTTTGGGTCGTGACATGTCACTATTTAAAAGTGGAGGTAGTTCATGACTTAATCCTACTTCAATAAGAGGGGTTCTTCTCTTTTGAATTTAATCCTAGTTTTATCAAAGGGCAGCCCGGTGCACTAAGCTCCCGATATATGTGGGGTTCGGGGAAGGGTCAGACCCAGTGGCGGAGGCAAGTCTACTGCTAAGGGAGTTCAAAAGAGGAATAGGTTAAAAAATTTAAAGAGATTGTAGTTAGTGAGAATGAAACCAATGACCTTATAATGATTTTGAACCCCTTGACCACTAAGTCATGCTTTTGAGCTGTGTAAAAGGGATTCAATACATAATATATAGAGGTAAAAATCAGATTTTGCCTTATATACACTATATAATTTTTCGGCGAAGGAGGTTCGGGTGAACACCCTTGCGCCCCCTAAATCCGCCCCTGGTCGGACCACAAGGGTCTATAGTACGCAGCTTTATCCTGAATTTCTGCAAGAGAATGTTTCCACGGCTTGAACCCGTGACCTCCTGATCACATGGATCGTATTTAGTCAACAATAAATGATGATGCAATAAACCTCTGCATTATTTTTGCTATGTTATAAGTGAATTCAGGCTTAAATTCCTAGTCGTATAATGAATTATTGAGTGGTGAAGAAATATGCTCTAATTGAACCACGTCCTCCATATGACAGTCTTATTATTCATCAGCATCAGTACCAAAATTTGGAGCATGGGATGAGAAAGATCCCAAATCTGGAGAAGGATTTACAGTAATTTTCAACAAAGTAAAAGAGGAAAAGCAAATAGCAGCTGCTAAGTTCCCTATTGTACAGCCACAACCAAACATGCCTTCCTCACATAAAAGAAATGCTAAATCAAAGGTATGTTTCAACAAAGTTTTTTTATGATTGTTTTTGGACTTGTACACACGTTTGGTTGGAGTTTGGGATGATCCGAGCGCATTTAGGCGCGTCATGTGAGAATTTGTGAAAATGAGTTTTAAAGTTAAAATTCTTGAGTTTTGATGATCCATTCTTGTTATTTGATGTTATTTTGATGATTTGAGGTAGCGAGCAAGTTTGTAGGATGTTATTACACCCGTGTACATATTCAGTTTGGAGCCCGAGGGGCTCGGGTGAGTTATGAGTGTGTTACAGATGAGTTTGCAACTGCTGATGCCCAACAGTTGCTGGTGGCCAGTTGCAGATCTCGTATTTGTAGGTTAGGCTCGCATTTGCCTCGCTTTTGCAGTCACAAGATCACTTTTTGGGTGTCTTTGCATTTGCGAAGGCATGTTCTCTTTGTTGTTTGTTTTATTGCCCCTCCACTCTCCCCTTTTTGAACCGAGAGTCCTGCGAAAACAACCTTTTTGCTTTTTAAAGTCAGAGGTAATGTCTGCGTACACTCTATCATCCCCAAACTCTACTTGTGAGAATATACTGGGTATGTTGTTGTTGTTTTATCGTTATTCAAGGTTAATTTGTTAGCTTCCGCATGACTTAATATTATTTCAGTTCCAATTGACTCATTAACATGTGTTCTATTGACAAAAGTGAAATAAGAAATTATATAAATTTAGTAACTTTACCTATAATTAAAATAGTTTCACACTCATTCTTTAGGCATTCCTATAGCATATTGTTTGGTTGTCTGATTTTCCTATCTTCTACTATTTTGCAGATGTTTTGCTGCCTTTTTTGAACATCTACATTCTCAAGTGTAGTGATTATTTTGCTCCCGTTCCTCCCACTCTATGGCGTAAGCAAAAGTTGAAGGATTTGTATTAATGTTTCTTGTGGAAAAAATATTGGTTACATTTCACTCAAATTTTATAAGTGCATTTTTGTTTATCAAAAAGTTGGTATATGCAGGGCGTACGCAGGACCTTTTGTAAGCGGTGTCAAAATTTAAAATGATGAAAAAATTGCTACAATAAATATGGGATATAAGAAATAGAGATGAGAAACACCACTAAATCCTGTCACTTAGAAATTACAAGTTATAGAGGATGAGAACTTTTTCGTAGTGACAGTTCACAGAAAAGGACGCAGTTCTATTTATTTTTAAACAAAAGAGGCTTTAAAGAAAGAAAATGCAAAGGAAACACGTACGAAGACGTTGCAAGAGATGCGCTTGACCATTAGACCAGATACTATCTTTTGTTCAACAATGTCATACGATTTATATCTATATCTTTTACACAATATTTATATGTATTGATAATTTGAGACATTAATACATCGAGTTATTGACGGACCATATAACTTAAACTCATTGCAAATAAACTATATTAAACTCAATCCAAGTAAACTATACAATATAGTGTTATCGAATTGATGAAAGACGTCATATTGACTGAGTTTTTATATTTCACTATATAATTTATGAGTATTTGGTGGTAATTTTAAGGCCGTTTGACTTTTTTTTTTTCTATATATGAAAAATTTAAAACTAAAATCGTTAATTCTCACAAACACAAAAGACACTTTCTCTTGAAAAGGAAAAAAGGCCAAATCATAGTAATACTAAAAATAATAAAATAAAGGACATGTATTTATAACTACATGATACGACTGGATTTAATGGAAAACAATAAAATAAATGCCATTACTTCGATCAATAAAGTTTCACGAGTTAATATGAAATTAAAGAGAAACGAAAGTTCTAAATTAAAAGAATCATAGCTTATAGTATTTCTTCTGTTTCAATTTATGTGGCTAAGCTCGAATTTCGGGAGTTAAATTTTTTAATTTAATCGTAAATTTGGACATAAAATCTTTAAAAACTTTGAAATAAAATTTATATATTTGAAAATTATGTAAACAACACTACAATTTATAATATCTAAAAGGCATATGAAAAAATAGCGGTAAAAAAAACTCGTTTGACTCTAAAATTTTGAATTCTGCCGCATAAATTCGAACTCTAGTGCCACGCTTTTGGATTTTGGCTGTCTCTTCTTTCGGTTGTTGCAATTTGAATTTCAAAATTTGAGATTATTGGATAACTAAGACATTTTTTCAAAGATTCTTTTCGAGTCAATTCTTATCCTAAATTTTGAACACAACACCATCAATTAACAACCTAGATTTAAATATTTATATGGAGGGAATTTAAGGAAATTAGAAAATAACAATTTAAAATATAATGAAATATTTATACCACTTACCTTTTGTTATATTATCCCACATAGAAGAGGATATATATCAATGTGACAAAAATATTATTACAGAAATATAAAAGAGATAAAGAAATATAATTTTTATTATTTATATTCTTAAAGGTGATTTGACCTCAATATATTTAAAATTATTTTCATGCTACTTCATACATTTCAATTTATGTAACACTATTTTCTTATTAGTTAATGATAAGCTTTACGGTTACATAAATATTATGACATATTTAAGACTATAAATTTCAAAAGTCTTACAGTCATGAAAATGTTGTGACATATATTAAAATTTACCAAAAGATTCTTGTTTTGATATGTTTAACATTATAAATTTCAAAAAAATAAATTATAATAACATAAATATTATAACATATTTAAAACCAAATATTTTATTTTATTTTGTTCTGTGACGAATTAAAATAAATCATATCATATAGAATAAAATAGAAGGAGTGTATAATATGAGTGAAGCATACGAAATTTAGTGGGCGTTTGGACTCAAAAATTGTAAAATTCCAGAGAAAAGTGATTTTTTTTAAAGTGAAAATGGTATTTGAAAATTAGAGTTGCGTTTGGACATGAATATAAATTTGGGTTGTTTTTGAAGTTTTGTGAGTAATCTGAGTGATAACTTTTAGAAAAATAGCTTTTTGATTTTTTTTAAATTTTTAAAAAGTTTCAAAAATCATCTTCAAATGAAAATTGAAAATTTTATGGCCAAACATTGATTTCGGAAAAAAGTAAAAAAAAAAATCGAAAAGAAAGTAAAAAAATTATTATGTCCAAATGGGCTCTTATAAGAGCCAGTTTGGACATATTTTTTTTTTCTTTTTCGAAATCATCGATTGTTCATAAAAATTTTAATTTTCACTTGAAGATCTATTTGAAAATTTTCCAAAATTTGAAAAAAATTCCAAAAAGTTGTTTTTCAAAATTTTCGCTTAAATCACTCACAAAACTTCAAAAACAACCCAAACTTAAATTTATGTTCAAACATAACTCTAAATTTCAAATACCACCTTAATCCTTCGTTTGGTTAGCAAACCAAGTATAAGTTATCTCAGGATTAAAATTAACACCGGGATAACTTATACCTTATAGAAGGTGGGATAATTAGCACCGGAATAACTTATACATTGTTCTTACAAATTATGCAATTGTCATATTTAATACAACATACCAAACAATGGATAAAAAATAATCCCAGCATAACTTATTCCATCATAATTTATATTAGTATAACTTATCCCAGACATAAACAATATTCAAACCGACCTACCCCTAAATGGGAAAAAAGCACTCTGTTCCCACCTGCTAAACGACATCGTAAATATATAGCGCCCGCATCTGTTAAAAAAATGCCGTAATAAATTCCCTCTTTCAGGGTTTTCAAATTTCAGATTACTGAACCAACATTCTTCTCTTCGACGTTCATCTCCGTATAGAAAAATGGAGATTGTTTCAAGTTCAGTTTCTTCGTGCTCTAAAGATGATCAGAAGATCTATCAAAACTGGTTCAACTTCGTCGATTCAGGTAAAGTTTCATTGGTTCATTTACAAGCATTCTTTGGTTTACATTTTCAGTGAAATCTCATCGGTTTATTGCTATGTTTCGGTCTTTCTATACGCAGATGGAGATGGACGTATTACAGGAAATGATGCTACTAAGTTGTTTTCGTTGTCGAATTTATCTAGGCCTGAACTCAAGCAGGTAGTGTTCTTATGTGCAGTTGTTCTGATTTTGTGATTTTGTGCATTTTTTTATTTTATTTTTGGTAAAAATGTAATTTATGATTGTATATTTTGCATGCACAGTCTCTTTACCTTCCTAGCCTTACTGTTTTATTTATCTGAATTACCGATATACACGCGCGCACACACATATAGAGACATATATGCATATATCATTTTTGAACTTACAGCTTTGTGTTTTATTCATAATTTTGTTATTTGTTTTTCGTTAGTAATTTGTTTGTCATGTGTGATTAATAGGAGTTTATACCGTGTTTGGTTGAATATTTTGTAGCTTTTGATGGTATGTCTTTTGGAGTGATTTCTAATTTTAGAACTAGTCTTCTATTTGATTGTTTATCGAGATGCCATCCGTTTCCATTAACTATCACTGTTAGATCTTATAGTCTTTTGCATCTGTTATTGGAGTTTAAATGTAGATAATAGTGATTGCTTACTTCAAATATTATGTAAGTCATCTATTGTGCCATCTTTTGCTTAAAAATGTTTACTAGCTTTATCTTCTAAGATATGCCTAATTGCCAACCAATGAAATTAGATTGGGCATTGCTATTTTCCAGTATAAAATTCCTTCAGTATGCAATGAGTATTAAGGTTCTTTATTGTTTTAAAGCAATATTGGACTACATAAGTGATGGTGTCTCTTTTTGTGACTTCCTAGATATTACCCTTATGTGATAGCGTTAAATGACTAATTGTTGTGCTTTGTCTATGAAGGTTTGGGCAATTGCAGATACTAAACGACAAGGTTTTTTGGGTTTTAATGAGTTTGTCACTGCAATGCAGGTCATTTTTGACACTAACCTTTTTTATTTATATAAATATTGTATAGATCGATCAGGTAGAACCTAAATGCCTTTTTTCTTCTACTGTAGTTGATCTCCTTGGCACAAGAAGGACGTGAGCTCAGCTCTGATCTCCTTAGGAGCAAAGGTAATGCTTCTTGATCGGTGTTTATAATCCATATCGAAGCATTTAGGTTCACAGAGCCACAAAGTTATATAAGCTCAAGAATTTGAGCTCTATTTTTTCTATCAATGTTTTAAGCGAGGATACGTATGATCCATTTCTTGAATCACTATCTTATTATTTTCTGGGCATTATAGCTGAAAGATAAATCAGAAACTTCAGGAGTTGAATTTTGACATTCATTATATACACTTGAAAGGATTTACTGCCACTCTGCTTATTGGGCTACTCAATTTCAAAAACTGAAATTTATAGTCAACGTACTTACTATTGCTACCAATTCATGGGACAAAAATTACACTCATCTCAAGTCATTAGTGTGGAAGTGGTAAGAATAATGCATAACAATTGTTTTCGCAAGTTTTAGATCTATTCTTTTCAACACAGTGGTCAATTATCTGTCACGGTGATGAGAACATGCGAGTTTGTCGTGATTGACTCAGTTCTTGTTTCCTTTTCTCTTATTTTTTTTGTAGCTAATACGGAGTTTTTGAGTCCTCCATCTATGGAAGGTTTGGATGCTTTATTATCCGTAAGCGCTTCTACAGTTCCATCTTATTTTCTTATTGTGAATTATAAGCCTGGTAATGTATGGTTTACTTTTTGCCTCCAAGTCGCAGAAGACTAATGGTTCGTCGATGAAAAAGATTGAAACAAATGGTCAGTATAATTTCACACCAATGATGCTTTTACTCAAACAAGAAGAAATATTAAGCCGTCTTGGCTAAATTGCCTAACTTGAAAATGCATACAGGAACTATACAACTGCAGCCACCTCCACCAATCAACTTGTTTTCCAGAAAATCTAGAAAGAAGGTGAGTTTTGATTTCTTTGGGATGTTGATGTGAAATCTATCTTGTGTATATATGCTCCAATCTTTTCCACTCTCTGCCGAGGTAGCCTTGGCCTATGTTTTCTGCAGTTAATAGTCTTCTGCCTATAATTATGTCTATGCATGGTAAGCTGATTGACCAGGAAAATTGATATCTGCAGTTCTTTGCCTGTAGTTTACAACATGCATAGTTGAATAAAAATGATGATTTCTCATTCTCATGAGAGCTAGTTATTTTCATTTGGATTTAGACTGAGCTTTGTGTTATTTTTTCAAATTTATCTTATAATTTTGTCTCTGTTCTTTCTAACTACTTGGCTAACCCGCAGAATCAAAAGTTTCCCAAAGCCTTGTCCCTCAATGTAGTAATAGTATCTTTACTACAAATTGGCTCTTTGGTTATTTTCTCATTTTTCATGTTGACCTTGCTGGTTTCTTTTCATATTTTCTTCAGATCCAGCCTTCTCTTACCGCTGTTACATCAGTAACTGATGGTTTGAAGAGACTATACAATGAAAAGTTGAAGCCGCTGGAACTCACTTACCGCTTTAATGATTTTGCATCTCCTGCTCTGGTGAGTAGAGGAAGAAGCTTATAGTAGTACTTTTCAACAACCTTTTAGATGTCAAACTTGTCATTTGTTTGTGCTTATTTTTATCTGTTGTCATAGACGGAGAGTGATTTTGATGCCAAGCCTATGGTCATGCTTTTGGGACAATACTCGACCGGAAAAACCACATTTATCAAACACTTGCTAAAGAGCAATTATCCAGGTTAGTTTTTTCATGTCCAATTTCTCAACTCATATTTTAATACCTGCCAATTCTTTTACCTAATGTCGATCCTTCTATTCGTTCTTTTCTTTTGACTCTTTTGGCTGAAATAGGTGCACACATCGGACCAGAGCCAACAACCGACAGATTCATTGTGGTTACGGTAAATAGGGAACTGTAATTGTTCCATATGTTTTATGCCCGTGCAATTATTTCTCTCCAATAATGTTTCCATGGCAGTATGTTTATGACTCAATTTGATTGTTGTGCTCTTTCCATTATAGTGTCTTACAGTGATTTTTTGCTCAGTCTGGTCCAGATGAAAGGAGCATTCCTGGAAACACTATAGCTGTTCACAACGACTTGCCATTCACTGATTTGACGAAGTTTGGTGGTGCATTTTTGTCAAAATTTGAATGCTCCCAAATGCCACATTCTGTGAGTCCATATTTAGCAATTTCTTTTACTTTTATACTATTATGACACGTAGTAAGAATTAGTCTAATAATTTTTCCTGCATAGCTCCTTGACCATATTTCATTCGTGGACACTCCTGGAGTTTTATCGGGAGAGAAGCAAAGGACACAGAGAAGTTATGATTTTACTGGTGTCATCTCATGGTTTGCTGCAAAATGTGACATGATACTCCTCTTGTTTGACCCACATAAACTTGATATTAGTGACGAATTCAAACGAGTTATATCGTCTTTGAAAGGTCATGAGGACAAAATCCGTGTAGTATTAAACAAGGCAGATCAAGTAGATACACAACAAGTAAGATATGATGATTATCCATACAAAATTACCTTACATTCACTTTTTTCTACTTCACAAGATGATTTTGCTTGATTCTAAAAGTTATTCTGCCTTTTGTTTTTATGGCAGCTGATGAGAGTTTATGGTGCATTGATGTGGTCTCTTGGAAAGGTTCTGAACACACCAGAAGTTGTGCGAGTCTATATAGGGTAAGAGAAAGGTCTTTTTTCGTTCTCTATATTTTGATCAAAGTTGCTACATTATATGCTTAGAAAGGATCATTGGATAGCATGTCGACTGTAAAAGAAATGAAGAAAAGTTTATAGCTAACACCTTTTGTGCATGACTAAACATTTGTCAACATTTTCAATCATAGTCATTCTTCACATGGTGTATCATAAGTTCTCACAACTGTTGGTTTTGCAGCTCTTTCAACGACAAACCAGTTAATGAAGAAGCTGTTGGTCCTACTGGAAAGGATCTTTTTGAAAAAGAGCAAGATGACCTTCTTGATGACTTGATAGATATTCCAAAGAAGGCTTGTGATCGTCGAGTAAGATCACCTCTTCTTGTTCATTGGCATTTCAATTTGCTTAACATTGTGTACCCAGATGGTTTTGCATTCTCATATAAGTTTTGTGCTATTTCAGATCAATGAATTTGTTAAACGTGCCAGAGCTGCTAAGATCCATTCCTACATTATTAGCCATCTTAAGAAGGAGATGCCTGCATTGATGGGCAAGTCCAAAACCCAACAAAAGCTCATTCAGAATCTTGATAACGTGTTCGAAAAGGTCTCTTTCTGAACACACTTGTGCTAAATGTATCTCTTTATATTTCAGATATGTGCTTATATTGAATTTACATTTATGACACAGGTCCAGAAAGAGTTTCGTTTACCAGCTGGGGATTTCCCAAGTGTTGATCATTTTAGGGAAGTTTTAAGTCATTACAGTATCAATGATTTTGAGAAATTGAAGCCTAAAATGATTCAAGCTGTCGATGACATGCTCGGTCATGACATCCCAGAGCTTCTGAAGAACTTCAGAAATCCTTATGAGTAAAACTCCTTAATGTTGCCACCACTACAAGAAATTTTGCATGAATGATTGGTTCAGAATGCTACTTTTATCTTGATGTAAATTTACTGCAATTTCGTGCATTCTTTGCACTGCGAATTCGAACCTCATTCAGTTCGTTTTGATAAATAGATAGTTACATTCAGTGCTTAAATTTGTTGTGTCACTTTCCATTATTTTCTTTTTTTTTAAAAAGCAAATTTGCTTTATTGAGTTGAGTGTCTTCCGGAAACCGCCTCTATACTTCTTATGAGCTGAGGTTTGCATACATGCTGCCCTCCCCGAATACATTGGGTATGTTGTTGTTCTTTGAAGCAAATTGTATCGAGTTAGCAAAATCAAGTTACAGATTAGTTTACAAAATCAAGTTACAAATTAGTTTCATCATCTACGCAAATCACAAAGTTCACTTCATAAGAAAATTACTACAACATATCATCATGATAAAAGAATGGAAAGGTAAATTTGGAAATGAAGGGCTTGGTTCTCTCTTCCTTCTTCTCATCCTCTTGGTGAACTTTCTCAAGAATTCACCTTAAGAGTAGGTACCAGAAAGGGCCTCCCATATCTAACAAACACAACATCATCATCATCATTCTTTCCTCTAACAACATGATTATTCAGATTCCCCCCAGCTCAGGACAAGTAAACATGGGCGAAAATGGAGACCAGCTCGAAACATTATCTCCACCTTTGTTAAAATTCTCCAGGGAAAATCCTAAAGGCATATATCCCCAACTACAGAAATAAGCTTCTTTTCCATCAATAATTGGTGGAGGGGACGCAATTCTCACAGCTTGAAAAGCCCTCTTACAATTTCGACACGAAAATGCACAATCAACATACTCCAAAGGGTACTCATACATAACATAACAATAAGGACATGCAGTCCAGAAGCTAGGTATCTTATTTGATGCATTATCTGATGCATTACCTTCTTTCTCCTTCACATTACTCACATTATCACTAGTATTAGCAGACCTGTTTTCATTGTTCCCCACCACATTCTCATTTCTATCGGCGGGCTGTTGATTACCATGCTGCTCTACAGAAACCACCGGCTCTCGCCCTCGGTTTGAGCTCAACCCGTTGCCAAATGGTGTATTTTCTCTATTTAAGCTTCTCTCGGAAGTTACCACATTCTCATTTCTATCAGGGGGCTGTTGATTACCATGCTGCTCAACAGAAACCACTGGCTCTCGCCCTCGGTTCGAGCTCAACCCATTGCCAAATGGTGTGTTTTCTCTATTTAAGCTTCTCTCGGAAGTTACCGGCTGTGGTTGGTTTAAATTGAAGAATGTCACAGGTTGTTCATCTGTGTTTGAAAATGAAACAGAACTTACTGGTTGTGTCTGTTGTCTCAGAAATGTTCCAGGTTGTTGCAGCTGATGTTGTTGCTCTGTACCTGAGCTTGCCATATTAGTCACAGATTCTTGTTCACGATTCAGAAATGTAACTGGCATAGAAAATCCAGCTTGTGGATCTCTCACTCCAGCTGCATGTGACCCTTGATCTTGACTAGGCAAATTCACAAACACTTGGTCTGCAGTCGAACCAGGTATTTCAGAATATCCACTATGCTGCACAAAACTCACAGGGGTAGGTGTAGAAGCAACTGGGTAAAGATTAACAAAGAAACCCAGCTCTTTATCATACATACTTTTCCTCAGGGGATTAGAAAGAACTGAAAATGCATCAACAACAAGGCGAAAAGCCTGATCTGAAAACGGAAAATTGTTGTTCTGAGGGTTCAAAAGAAGAGCAAATCGGCGATACTGATCGGCGATGAATTCGAAATCTTGGGTTTGATTAGGAGGGATTTGAAGGATAGAGTAGTAATCAAAGTAGTGGTTGTTAATCCGCTTGTCGCCGGCGATTAAGGTGTCAATTATGGCGAGTATTTGGTCGGTAGCGTGTGATAATGTCGGGTCGGATTCACGGGCACGGGTCGCAAATGATTTGCTGCCGACTAGGTCACGATTTGTGAGGAGTTTTTCGGCGATTGATAGCCATCGTAATGCTTCAGATGTGTTTGTCGGGGGCGGGCTATTGATGAAGAAGGGATGTTCCATTTTTAGGGTTTTAGGAAGCAATAATGGAGGAAGAAGGAAATAAGGAAAGAGAGAGCGCCTACTTAGATTGGACGACAAAGGACTCTGTGTGTGTGTAAAATGACATACAAGTCACATGCTTTAAGCATATTACAACAACAATAATAAACCCATTATAATTTGTGGAAACGATATTGTGTACGTAGTCTTAGTATATTATTTCTGATAAACTTTCTGACTTAAAAAAAAATAGTCAGCAAGGTAATAATATAGTAACAGAGATTATCAATAGCAGAATGCAAGGCTAACTACCGATAGAGACCAAGTCAAGATTTAAAGTTTATCGGTTCTGAATATCACTGATTTGGTTCATCCGAACCCGTAATTAAAGTGGTAGCTCCGCCCTGACTACTAATATGCTATTAGCATAATGTTTAAACAAATCACCGAAGAATATATAATATATGTATAATTTATATATGATATATTCCATCCGTTTAAAAAAGATTCGCATTATTTTTTAAGTAGTTTGTTTGGAAAAGATTGACATGTTTCAATATTATTTTTTAATAAGAAGCATTTATAGCCACACAAATGATATGGTATGTTTTATACCACAAGTTTCAAAAATTATACAGACATATAAAATTTATATCTTATTTAAGACCACATATCTCAAAAAAAAAAAAATTAATGAATCTTATATCAAGTCAAACTAAGAAAATTTATATATATTCCGGCTTAAAATTTTTTAGCATTAGTTGTAGTGACCCATAGCACAATAATTTCTTTGAAAACTCTTACACAAATAGGGTGTGTTTGGTAGGAAGGAAACCATTTTTCGGAAAATATTTTTTAATTTTTTCATGTTTGGTTGGCATACATATTTTGAGAAACATTTTCCTCATCAACTTATTTTCTTCCAATTGGAGGAAAATATTTTCCGTATCAAGAGAAGATAAAACATTTTCCAAAACTCCTTTCAACCTTCCCCGCCCTATTCCTTACCGTCACCAACCCACCTCCTCAAAAAAATATTTATTTTTACTCTTTATTTTATTTTAAAATTTTTGTTTTTTTCCTGCACCCCTCTTTATCCCCCCACCCCCCCTGCCCCAATCCCGCACAAGAAAATTTTTGTTTTTATTTTTTTTATAATTTTCAAATTTTTGGTTTTTTTCTGTGCCCCCCACCCCGAAAAAATATATATTTTTTTAAATATATTTTCAGTTTTACTTTTTTCATCTTTCGGTTTATAGGTTCAAAATTTTACAAGTTCCAAAGTTATGAGTTCAGAGGTTTATGTGTTTCGAAGTTTACGGGTTTAGAAATTATAAAGTTTACGGGTTTAAAATTTCGCGGTTCAGAAGTTTTGAAATTTGTGGGTTCGGACAGTTGTTGGTTCGAAAATTTATGGCTTCATGTTTATTGTACCAAAATTATTTATGAATACTCTTGAGAAAATTTTTTCCTTGACTTGCGTACCAAACACCGAAAAATAAATAAGATTACTACTATTTCCAAGAAAATATTTTCTTGGAAAATATTTTCCACGAAAAACATTTTCCGTCGTACCAAACACACCCATAGTGTTAGAGAGATAAGTGTATTTTTTAATATGCGGGTTCTCTCTTGAGTAGAACCCCTTCAATTTCGAAGAGATGTGCTTAATTATTTAAAGGGAAAAGGGTCATATATTTTTTTACTTTGGTATATTGTTTATATTTATTCTTCGTTATATTATTAAGATATATTTATCCTTACCGTCAGAAATACCCTCCAACTAATGAAAAGCTACCAAATTAAAAAATAACCCCTTTCATTTAATGCACTTCTCTTCTTCGCATATTATTTATCTCTATCGTAGTCACTTGTTGAATTTAAGAAGTGGAAGACATAAAAATACCAATAATCATATATTCATTTATATATTGAGTCCCAATCATTTTAATACCATTATTGTATTTTTATTATATTCTGCCTTTTTAAATTTCTTTTTTTCCGTCTAGCTTCTCTTTTTTCTTTTCCCACCATGCCGAACTGTAACGAGAATTCATCATGATTTTTTTCCCACTATCTCATGTTTATAACATCTTATTAGGTTAACAGTTTTGAAGTCTTAGAGCATCTATCAAAGTATATTTTCCTCCAATAGTGAACCTTTGTTGATGAGTATTCAGGCACCATGATTTTCTTATTTTGCTTTAAGTATTTGGGCAACAAGTAATTATCGTCAAATCTCGCCTTAAGAACTAAAGTTAGAGTTCAAACTATGGGATATGATACTCATAATTCTTAGTTACAATCGTTGGCTTTTCGTTGTGTGGAAGGTATTTTTAAAAAGTTTGGCTACCAATAAGGGTAGATATGGCCGATAGCATAGCAAAAGATAGATATAAATAATATACTAAAAAAGAGGGGTATATCTGGCCCTTTTCCCTTATTTAAATTAAACTTTATCCGGCATGAATCTAAATTAGTTGGATTATGCCATCAAATTATCATTTGCAAGGGCTTAGGCAACATTGATCCAAACTACACTCCTTTACTTATTTTTTCTTCTCTGTTTTTTCGTTTGGAAAAGTCTTCCAAATTGTATGTGTCACCTAAAAAAATTTAGAAAGAAGCAAAGTAGGCAAGAAATTTGAGGACTTAAATAAATTTTGCGACTTCTCTTTTTTATTATTTAGCTATACTATTGTTGCACATACACATTATATTGATGGTAGCAAATAATGAAAAAAGTAAATCATTCTTGAGCAAAGATTAAAAATGATTTTATTCACTTTTATCATTTTCCTAATCCATAAATTCTCTTGTGTTAGTTCTTTTTTTATATTTGAAATTTCCCAACTATTAATTTTCTAAGATATTTTCTTAATTCATTGAACTTATCACCTACCCTTTTTTGTTTCTTTGAATTTATCACCTACTTTAATACACAGACAAAACAGGTGTGGGTCTTAAAATATATTAAACTCATTCCGATAGTAAGAGCTTGTTTGGATGGTTGTCACCCGTTGTATTGTATCGTATTGTTATTTTAAATACGATATTTATTTTAATAAATATTTAAATTTTATTATATCGTATCGTTAAATTCATCATTACATAAATATGTCAATCTATGTACGATTGATTTGATGTGGTCGCACCTTTAGCTTGTCTTTTTCTCTCAATCTATTCCTTCATCAGGGGCGGAGCCAATATTGTGGTTCCGAGTTTGGCGAACCTAGTGACTTTAGTTCAATTTATGTATTTGTCTAGAAAAATTCATTAATTAGTTATAAATTAATAATTTTAGAACTCATTAATTTAAAATGTTTAAAATAATAAACTCATAAACTTGAAATTCTGGCTCTCTCTTTGCCTTCATTATTTTAGTATAATTTTATTTTATTATTTATCCATTTTTTTATATAATAATTTTATCCCATATCATATTTTTTAATAATATTACAAGTTTATCTTTATATTGGTGTGCCTGATAGCAAACAACACAATATATCCAAATATTTTATTTTTCAAACGATACAATACACTATAGTCCAATTACATAAATTTTCATGATCTTCAACGTCCAAAGATCCGAATCCGAATAAAAAGAGTCCCTTTCCCAATAATTCAGAAGTATTAAACTATTGCAATTCTAATTCCAACAAGAAAATCATTACCTTTTTTTCTCTTTAATATTTTTTTTTAAAAAGTGTTTGAGCTAATTAGTCAACAATGGAGAAATTTGGAAAAAGATTTCAAGGAAAAGTAGCAATTGTTACTGCTTCAACACAGGGTATAGGCTTTAGTATAGCTGAGCGGCTTGTTTTAGAAGGTGCTTCTGTTGTTATCTCCTCCAGAAAACAGGTTTGCTTTTTTCAAGAATTTCTTTTTTAATTTTTTGTTTTATTTAATCTTTCAGATAATTCTTTGTTAATGTATTTCATAATTTCTTGTCAAAATTCAGTGAATTCTTCTAATGAGTGTGTCTAGTTTGGCCAAAGTTTGATGCTTTTTTCTGTATTTGATTGCATTTCTAAAATTGGGTTTTCATCATTTCACATAATTTACTATTTTCCCCTCCGGGTAGGGGTAAGGTATGCCTATACCCTGCCCTCCCCAGACCCCACTGGTGGGATTTTACTGGGTCGTTGTTGTTGTTGTTGTTGTCGTCGTTGTCGTTGTCGTTGTCGTTGTCGTTGTCGTTGTGTTGTTTCAATTATTTCCCTCGGAACCCTTAACTAGAGGTCTCGGATTGTAACCATGAAATTACGAAATTCTTGGGAGCATCTCCCCTTTAATGGGTCCTCTTTAATAGGTCCTATGTGGCACGAATCCCGATTAGTCGGCCAGTATACCTGATGGTTAAACAGAAAAATAGAAATTAACATTACCAGTAAATTTTCCTTTAATTCTTTGATTGGCTGTTTCTAATATGGCCAAAGCTTGAACCTTTTTCTGTGTTAGATTAGATATTCTAAAATGGGTATTTGATTATTTCAGATCTTTGTTGAAATATTTCATCATTTCTTGTCAAGTTTATGTGAAATCTTCATTTGGGTGTTTCTAATTTGGCCAAAGTTTGGGTGTTTTTTATGTCTTTGATTGCATATTTGATGGATGTTTATTGAAAAAATTGAATCTTTCAAGAATTTCATACGTCGATATCAGTGTAAAATACTAACATGGTTTCCCGAGTCTTCAATTTTGCTTAGAGTGGATTTTATTTGCTTGTTGTAAGTTTTGAACTATATATAGTTTGGTTGCTTCTATGTAAAAAAAAAAGGCGGCCTGGTGCACTAAGCTCCCGCTATGCACGGGGTCCGGGGAAGGGCCGGACCACTAGGGTCTATTGTACGCAGCCTTACCCTCCCTGCATTCTACAAGACGATGTTTCCACGGCTCCCGCTTCTTTGTACATTTGGTGTTTTGAATTGAGGGTTCTTTTAATCTGTTCATTTTACAGAAAAATGTAGATGAAGCTGTACAAAAACTCAGTGATCGAGGAATTGAAGTTTTTGGAGTAGTATGTCATGTGTCTAATGCACAACAAAGGAAGAATTTGATCGACAAGACCATTCAGGTATCCCATTCGTGTATTTATCACTTGTTCAATCAATCAAATTCAGAAGTTTGAGTTGAAATGTATGGTATATATCTACAAGATACTAATGAACTCTCAGAGTTATTAAAATCGAGATATGCACGAATGTTAAATTAATTGGTGTATGAATTCTTCACTGGATAAATTTGTTGGTGAAAGAAACTAGTTAGCTTGTAATCCTTTTCTAGTGTGAGCGTACTTTTCTTATTAACGTTGGTGTGTGGGCCAACATATGCGCACCTCGACTATTCCACCAGGTACCTGCTATTTCTGTCACCAACATAGGTAATTCTGCCCACCAAGGTTTAGGTAGATGATAAGAAATCACCTCGTGTTTTTTGTCTCTGCTAGCTTTCTAAGGTTTGCACTCACTTTTGCATGTAAACCTGGAGATGCTTTTCCTCAATTGGTCCTCGCACATGAGGTTCGTAGGGGAGTCTAACCGTTTCATCATATTAGAGTGGTTGTTGTTTACTATTCTTAAAATGGCTGCTCTCCTCTTCAGCTAGATATGGAGCCATTTAAGGACTCATTTAGATAAGAAGTTTGTGAAGTATATCGGACATCGATTTAGACTTTGTGAAGATGTTAAATTTGAGTTCAGTGCCAGGTGCTTTATAGGTATATGCATTCTCTATAAATTCTGGAGAGAAGAAAAAAAAAGAGCAGCTCGGTGCACTAAGCTCCCGCTATGTGCGGGGTCCAGAGAAGGGCCGGACCACAAGGGTCCACCCCTTTCCATGGAATACGGTGGATTAATAGTCTATTAACAACTAATTTCGAGGTAGCATGATAAATGCATTTTTACCTCATTGTAATCTTTTTACTATTGGACTAGGCACCAATAGATCTCTAAATGAAATGGGTATAGGGGCACTCTATAGTACTTAATGGACAGTCTGAATCCTCCCAGAAACTTGTGGGTCGGTCATCTAGTCATGTACAACACATTTGTTCCAGGTTAAAAAGGGCAGTCTGGTGCACTAAGCTCCCGCTATGCGTGGGGTCCGACGAAAGGCCGGACCACAATGGTCTATTGTACGCAGCCTTACCCCGCATTTCTGCAAGAGGATGTTTCCATGTCTCGAACGCGCGACCTCCTGGTCATATGACAACAATTTTACCAGTTACATCTGTTCCAGGTTCTTGGTATATTGTTTGTGTTGGTGTCAAATTAAGTTAGATTTATGATCCTACAGATTGAACCTAACTCCCAAGAGAACTTCAGTCATGAAACTTTTCTCTGTTCTTCATCTTAATGATACTCAACCCCTTCAATTATTTTACCATAGTTTCCATTCAGCAGGGATTTGGATTCTTGATTGCTCACGAATCTTTGTTATTCATGACCGAGTGTGTTCATTCTCTTTGAGGTTAAGACCGCTCCTTAAAATGTCATTTTTTTCTTTAACCATTTCATCCTTTGAGGTAATAATTGTGTCTGCTTTCAAAGTGTGAAAGATCCTCCCTACTCTTCTGCGTACACGCTACCCTCCCCAGACCCCACTTGTGGGATTCCACTGGGTTGTTGTTGTTGTTGTTGTTGTTTCAAAGTGTGGAAGATGAATGAAGAATTCTGTGGTTAGTCCAATTTTTCTGATTGAAATCTGTCACTTACCAGAAATATGGGAAATTAGATGTCATTGTGTCGAATGCTGCTGTAAATCCTACCGTGGATGCGATAATGGAAATTAAAGAACCAGTCCTCGACAAGTTGTGGGACATCAACGTGAAAGCCGCGATATTATTACTTCAAGTAAGTCATTTGATATGAATAACTTCAAGAGAAAGTGTTTGAATTTCATGTATGGCTCTAGAAAATTTAATTGAGGACATTAGACAATGCTAATATTTTCTTTTTATCACATGTTTCAATTTGTATATGCGTAATATTGGCATGAGATAAGCCTAAATGGAGTTACTTGGTCAATAAGGATTCATACAGCCGACCCCAACTTGTTTGGGATTAGGCATAGTTTTTTTACATGTTCCATTGCCCGCATATTACTTTTAGTTGTTCTTGGCGCGGTACATAATATTTTACTCTTTTAACCACTTACAGGATGCAGCTCCTTACCTTCAAAAGGGTTCCTCGGTTGTTATAATTTCCTCTATTACTGGTTATACACCAGCAGCTGCCATGGGAATGTATGGAGTAACAAAAACAGCCCTTCTCGGATTGACCAAGGTACTTAATTTTGGCATTATTGGCATTTCAAGTAACCACATCGTATCAGGGGCATTTGCACAAATGGCCTTTTCTTCGGGAACTATTTAAATTATGTCCCCATTAACCTAAGAAGAAAACTTCATTCAACTACTTTTGAAGGCAAAATTTAGTCCACCGGACTAACGACGACAAAATTTAAAGAGTGGCCTCATAAAAGACCATGTGGTGCAAATTATCGATTTCCTATTAGTTTCCTTTTAATTTGTGGATTTTCAGGCTCTCGCCGCTGAAATGGCTCCAAATACTCGTGTGAACTGTGTAGCGCCAGGTTTTGTACCCACACATTTTGCTGAATTTATCACGGGAAATGCTAATGTGGTAATTTCTCATAATTTTTCGATCTCTAGCTATCGTTAGTTAAAATTTGATCAAGTTCACAGTTTATTAACTCTGGATGCTGATTGTCTTCAGAGGAGAGAACTTGAGGCTAAGACATTACTCAATAGGCTCGGAACAACACAAGACATGGCCGCGGCTACTGCCTATCTGGCTTCAGACGATGCTGCGTATGTAACAGGAGAAACTCTTGTAGTTGCTGGTGGAATGCATGCAAGACTGTAGCATCTTTCTTGTAGGCCCTCCCCATCTTTTATAATCTCGTTATCGATGTGTACGCAGACCTTACTCGTACCCTATGAAGGTAGAGAGGTTGTTTCCGATAGACTCTCAGCTCAAGAACAGTGAAAAGGAGGGATTCGTTCCCTTTCTTTTCATAATTTTACTCTTGATTAATTTTCCCCAAAATCCCTCCCTCAATAGCAAAGCATATTAACAGCGTTTAAAGCAGCTTTAGAAAACAGTAAAAACAGCATCAGCAGCAAATTACAGTAACAGAAATACTGTTTTAAATAGCAACAAAAAAAAAAGAGTAATTCCGCTAGTGGGGTCTGGGGAGGGTAGAGTGTACGCAAACCTTTAGAAGGTAGAGAGGTTGTTTCCGGATGACCCTCGGCTCAGGAAAGATAGAGAGAAAGGATACAACAAGCAACAACACCAGTAAACCAAACAGAAAACAATAAGTAATAGTAACAGACATCTAATAATAAGAAAATACAAGACTAACACTCGGGAGTGCATTAAAACTACTGGAACGAGCAAGGACAACGCTCGGCTACCTAACCTTCTACCTAGGTAGATGAATTAAAATTCTGATGGCTTTAATCCAATGTAGGACAGCTTTCACCTATAATAGTCTAATAAACTATATTATATCATGTCAACTGTCACTATGTGCACATATAAGTGGGAAGGAAGTTGAAACAGAAAAGAAAAAAGACAGACAAAAGTCATCAGCAGCAAACAACAAACAACAACAACCCAGTAAAATCTCATCAGTGGGTTCTGGGGAGGGTAGAGTGTACGCAAACCTTACCCCTACCCTTGAGGGATCAGTGAGTTCTGGGGCAGGTAGAATGTACGCAGACCTTACCCCTACCCTAGAGGGGGTAGAGAGGCTGTTTACGGGAGACCCTTGGCTCAGAGACAATAGATTTGTGACAACAAAACCCGAAAAATAATATCAGCAACGTGAGAGACGTCAAATAAATAGAAAAGCAGTAATACAAATATTATGCAGCATTGGATTCAAATTGACTTCTTTAGCAGCAACAATACTAAACTACATCCCTCAAGAATAGAAACAAGTATATGATACATAGTAATCTCTTCTGCAACAGCAGCACCATTGAATGACCGACAGAAATCATCAAAGGGAAATGGCACTTATCGTCAGATGGATCGTCGTTAGTCACCACAGCCAAACCATCGAAATCACAGTCCCAACTGTTCTGATTCTTGAACTGATAATACATGTTAAAAGCATAGGAAGCATTCCCTTTCGCGCTAAGATGGTTACAGGAAGAACCATACCCCAAAGCTGTGCAATCTGAAAGACTGCACGCGTAATCAATATTTTTTGGTAAGTCTTCTTCTGCATTATCTATCTCATCTGGTTTTAACACACACCACCTTTTCTGCATATAGTTTACACCTTCTACTGCAACCAATCCTTTATCTTTCTGCATCTTCCCGGATAAATCTAGCTCGTATTTTGGCTTTCCATCGAACTCAAAGATTCCCCAATGCCTCTCAAAGTTACCTGGAGCAATGCTTTTCGCGTTCTCATCAATGAGACTGAATAAATATACCTCTATTTTGCCCTTCCGAGCTGGTGTTCCTTGTCCACTCCAACAATGTTGAATCAATCCTTGGTTAAATCTCATAGCATATTCGATATTGGCATTTTTATCTCCATCTGTTGGCCATCCTACTTCTCCAATGACGATTTTCACTTCAGGAAAACCAGCTTTTTTCAATGACCAGACAAGAGTATCGAAATTGGCATCAAACACGTTAGTGTAAACATAATCACCATCCCTAACAGGCTTGTTTGAGCCATCAAAAAAGGCAAAGTCTAACGGAAAGTAGATGTTTCCATAGAGACTGAGGTAAGGATAGATGTTAACGACGAAAGGAGCATCATTTGAATACAAATATTGGACAATCTGAATGGTTAAATCGCGTACTTCTGGTCTGAAATCACCGGCAGAAGGAACTGGATTTGAGTCGGGGGAGTAGTAAATGTCAGCATTGAAGGGAATAGTTGCTTTTACCTCTGATCCTAATCCTGCTTTGTTGATGGCTTCTTGAATGTTTTTCAGAGCTGGTAATATGTAGGGCAGATATGTTCCATTGTAGGTTCGAAGAAATGGCTCATTTCCTACTGCCACATACCTGCATTCATTTGAGAATTGGAACTGAGAAAAACAACTCTCAAGAATCCTCCTATTTAACAAGTGCATATATTTTGATTAAAAATAAAAAGGCAGGCCGGTGCACTAAGCTCCCGCTATGCGCGAGGTCTGGGAAAATACCGGACCACAAGGGTCTATTGTACGCAACCTTACCCTGCATTTTTGCAAGAGATTGTTTCCACGGCTCGAACCCGTGACTAGTGGCGGATCCAGAATTTTTATCAAGCGGTGTCAAAATATAAATAATTAGATACATCGAAAAGTCTAGGGGGATCAACGTATAGTAAATATACATAAAATAAAAAGAATTATCTAGCAAAATAGTGTAATTTTCCGGCGAAGAGGTGTCGCTTAACACCCCTTGCTTCAATGTGGCTCCGCCACAGCCCGTGACCTCCCGATAACATGAAAGCAACTTTACCGGTTACATAAAGGCTCCCCTTCCATATATTTTGATAAGCAAAGGAAAATACTTTAACAACCAAGGACTAATGGAAGTTCAAACCACAACAGATGAAGATTCAATACTTATATTGTCCTTGTTCTCCTTCCCTTGCCTCGTCTCCCTACGTTTAACAACAACAACAACAACGCCTCAGTCTCAAATAAATTGGGGTTCGTTGTATGAATCCTCATTGATCATGATTTTCCATTTGAGCTCTTACTCTTGTCGTCATCAAAACCAAATAAAAATAAAAGTGAAATCGCTCGAGCTATGATTTTTGGAAAAGAAGAAATAAATTGGAATTTTTGGATATAAATTGCACAAACCTCTACAAACTATATAACTAGTGCATTTCTTATACGATGTTATCCGTGCCACCTCATACGCACCCCGACTATTCCATCGAGTACTTGCTGCCTCCCACAAACACAGGTACCGAATAGTTTTCCCGTTTAGACAGATAAGAAGAAATCACCTAGTATTTAACTATTGCATTTCTTACGACGATGCTATACTTGCCAGCTTGCACACACCTCGACTATTCCATCAGGTACCAGCAACCCCACACCAGCTCGCACCAGCACAAGTACCGGATAGTTATGCCGTTTAGTCATATAGGAAGATGAAATCACCTAGTATATTAAACTAATGCATTTCTTTTTCAATGATTTTTAGTAATAAAGAAGATAAAATTAAAGAAACTAAGAGGCTATGAAATGAAAAATTTTGAACCTGATTTTGACACCACCAGTATAAGCATAAGCAGAGACATTTTCTTGGACCCAAACAGCAGCCATTAAAGGATCAGCACTCATATCATGTAGCATATAGTTAGGAATTGCAACCATGACTTGAATATCAGTACCAATTAAAGCATTCAAAATACTGTCATCTGCCTCAAACAGTTTCACTTTATCAAATCCATTGTCTTTTAACATTTTCACCACACTCTTTGGTGGTAATTGTTGAGTTGCCATTGTACCCCAGTTCACTCCCACACTACCCCAGCACCTTGTTAACATTCCCATAAATGTAAATAATCCTACAATATACAAAATCAAGAAATCTTGATCATTTCTTTTACCCATTCTCATTTTTTTTTCCTTTTTCTTAGCTCCCTTAAATGAGTTTTGAAAATTTAATCTCCCTTTCTTGTAAGCTCTCTGTATATGTGTGTGTGAGAGAGAGAGTGAGTGAGTGTGTGTGTGAGAGAGAGAGAGAGAGAGAGAGTGTGTGAGTGTAAAGTTCAGAGGGGAATGAATGGAATCTTAATTCAGTTATTCAGTTAAAGGAGGCAGGAGCCCAGCCATTTCGCGCTTCTAAAGATTTGTCAGAAATATCAGTTTTGCTTATTGTTATCTTGTCAAAAATTATTTTACTTTGTTATTCCCTCCGGTCACATTTACTTGGCACGTTTTGAGCCTTAAGAAATAATAAATAAAGTGCATATTATCATGTTACTAATATTAATTTATGCATATTTTATTGAATTTGAGAAAATGATTTCAAATGGTAATAAATATTATGGGTAAAACAAGAAAAAATTTGTTGTCTTCTCGTGATATGCGTAAAGTGCCAAGTAAAAGTGAACATCTATTTTTAGTATACATGTCAAGTAAAAGTAATCTAAGGGTATACATAGTCCTGATTGATGAGACGCGAGGTGTCGTTATTAAGAGGCTGGAGGTCTGGAGACATACACTAGTATTAGTACTAGTATTTCTTTCCCCCTTAGTTTGGTATAGCTGCGTGTCGTGTTCTGTTACTACTTATCTTCGGTAATTCCGTAGTTTGCTAGCAGGATTTCATCATATTCGCATGTGCTGCCCTAGACTTATCTTTCTAAATATACTTTCTTGTTATTACTTGTTATCGGTACTCCTTCCTTCGATGTTTTTATCTTCGATTTAGTTCTCTAACTATTTGTCTTGCTATCACTTGTTATCAGGGCTTCCTTCATTTTCTTTAGCCGAGGATCAATCGGAAACAATCTCCCTAACCTTTCAGGGCAGGGGTAAGGCTGCGTACGTCCTACCCTCCTCAGACCCCACTTGGTGGGATTATACTGGGTAGTTGTTGTTGTTGTATGTCAAGTAAAAGTGATCGGATGGAGTATAACATTATAAAATGCACTCCCTCTGTTTCATATTATGTGTCAGGTTTCTCTTTTACACGCCCCTTAAGAAATATTAATTAGAAAAGGCATTGGACTATTCTGTCCTTATTTATATCTTAAGCTATGATCTCTCATTATTGAATATCTATTCTATTTATGTGTTATCTCCATCTTCAAGCACAATTATTACTAAGGGTAAAAAAGGAGAAAAAAATAACTAATTTTGTCTTGAACTTCTAAAATAACAAATAATTTGGGACAATTATTTTTAATAATCACGACTGTTAATATGAGACGGAGGGAGTAGCACAAACCTAAGATAAATAGCAAAAAGAAAAGTTGGTGATACTATTATCGTTTAAATTAAGGGAATCCGAAATCAATTCCTAACCAACTGGACACGTGGACGCTACTTAAGGCTGTCCACGATAAAGTAAAGTAACTAAAAAAAATTTGCCACATTAAATCAGTTGAAGATTTGAAATTACCTACTACAAAAGTAACATCATTAAACTTTATATATTATTACTTACATTGATGGAAATATTTATTGTTAATGTTTGTGTAAAGCTAAGTTAACAAAAAATAACTTTGCAAATTTACTTTTATAATGATTATTAATGATTTTATTGTTACTATAATCAACAAAATTCATATACTTTAATGGAACAAAAAAAATTATCACCTCATTGTTATAATGAAATGGAGGCTAGCATCCGGAGTCTTGTGTGACAAAAAAGTGACACCGATACTCAAAGGTAAGTTTTATAGAGTTGTAGTTAGACCGACCATGTTATATGGGGCGAAGTGTTGGCCGGTCAAAAACTCTCATATTCAGAAGATGAAGGTAGCAGAGACGAGGATGTTAAGGTGGATGTGCAAGCACACTAGGACGGATAAGATTAGGAATGAGGATATTAGGGAGAAGGTGGGCATGGCCCCTGTGGATGACAAGATGCGAGAAGCGAAGCTCAGATGGTTCGGGCACGTGCGGAGGGAAAGCCTTGATGCTCCGGTGAGGAGGTTTGAGCGGTTGGCGTTGGTGGGTACGAGAAGAGGTAGAGGGCGACCTAAGAAGTATTGGGGTGAAGTGATCAGGCAGGACATGACACGACTGCAGATTTTCGTGGACATGACTCTTGATAGGAAGGCCTGAAGGTCAAACATTAGGGTTGTGGGCTAGGGGGTTTTGATCACGCCCAACTATGCCTTATAAAAAGGACTAAGCGGTCGTTGCAAATATAATCCGGTTTACAAGTCCGGAGTCGAATCCCATAGAGAACTAAGTCTTAGCTATAATTGTTCAATATTGCTAAGAAACACAAGTCCAAACAATTTCCTAATTATAGAGATTATAATATTTATTTCTAACTAATTAACTAACAACTATTATAAAACACTAGAATTATCAACTAACAAGGATGAAATTTGAGACAAAACTAAGGAGGTTTAGAGTTATGATTTCCCCAATTGTCGGAATCCTTCCCGCTACGTCTTCTATAATTTCGCCTAAGTACTCTCTATCAATCATGAGCACTCTTGTTACCGTAAATCTCTCTCGAGCATTTACGACAATTTACTAGACGCATTCTCTCGAGCTACGCTAGCTTCTTTTAATATAGCTCATTTTATATTGCACCCAAGGTATCGTTATCTCTAATCCAACCTTTAAACCCTCGGTTATGGATCTCTCCTATACTTTGGGAGTGATGTTGTTCAACAACTACCTAAATATGCACTCTCTCTCGAGTAGATACACACTAAATAGGTACAACTAATTGAGGGCCCTTCAATCAACTACAACAAGAACTTAGTTGAACAAATAGAGAAAATAATACGGCTCAATTATATAAAAACGTAACAAGAATTTATCTTACAAAAGTTCCATCAAAACCCTAGATAACAAATTAACTATTCATAAAAGTATGTAAAATTACAATACTAAAAGTCATAACCAACAATGAAAGATAAGAAGAGAGAGGAAAAACTCGTAGAAGAATTCTCCGCCTTGCTCCTATTGTGTCTCTGCCTCTTTAGGTCGAATATGTGCCCAAAATATGTCCAATCTCCCAAAAATAACGTTCTCCCATGTATATTTACCAAGTAGGGTCGGACCCAAACAATTATACCTTCTCCTACGCGAAAAGGGTTTTTTTTTACGCCTGGACGCTCGCGGCCGCGGCCAAACGCGGCGCGGCCGCGGTCATTTACCAGTTCTCTGCTTCTGCCCGCGTCCAGGTCCGTGGTCGCGGCTTCGACCGCGTTTTCCACCATGTTCCGTTCGGAATTTGGAAAAACGTAAAACATGAAAGTTGTAGCCCTTTGAGTTAGCTTTCTAACCATATATTATATAGCCCAAATGAAGTTCGGATAAAAAAGTTATGTCCATTTAACTAGACAGTGCGCAATATGCCTATTTGAGTCTTCGTTTGTTCTTAACTATCAAATTTGACCTCCGAACACGATCCCGGCTTAATTTCTTGGGCTTTTACTCAGACTTCAAAGCTCCAAATCACTTGAATTCATTCTATAACATCTATATATAGCTCTGAATCACTCCTACGAAGCATAAAACACACAATTAGTGAAAAACACTAACGATTAAAGCTCAAACTCAATTAAAGTGCAGTAAATTAGAGTGTAATAAGCGACTAAAATACGTAATTATAGCCTATTATCAGGTAGTCAAGCTTTTCCTACTTCGTTCCGGGGGTGAGGCGGGTTGGATAGGGTTGATCTTAGACGATTAGTGGTTAATGTTGAGTCCACACTATCCTTTCTGTTTATCATAGCCCCGAGCCTTAATTACCGGTTATTGTTATTGCATGTCATCTATCTTATGATTTTTATGCTTCTATTATTATTTCTATGGCTTCTACTGACGTTACTGATGAACTGTCACTTCTTGTTTTATTTCCGCCTTCTTGTGCCGAGAGTTTATCAGAAAGTCTCTCTGCCCCATTAGAGTAGAGATAAGATCTGCGTACACACTACTCTTCTTAGACCCCACTTTGTGAGATTTTAATGGGTTGTTATTGTTGTTTGTATTGTTATAGTGAATAAAATTAGAACCAGCTTGTCAACTTCTTTCTTTTTCCTTTTAACCTTTTTAAAAGAATGAATAATTAGTTGTATATTTACTTTTACTGCCATTTTCGTTCAAACGTTACAACACGCCAAGCCAAACGTTCACATGAAATGAAAAGCTAAAGTAAGCTATAAACTTATATATAAACATAACAGTCAATATACATATTGCAGCTAAAAACCAAACTAGATATATAATCTACACGAACTAAGGTTCGGATAACAGAAGTGCCCAGGTCAGCTTACGCACACCTCGACTAATTCCACGTGGTATTTACTATCTCCTACCAACATTGAAATACATAGGACTATCAACTTCAGACATCAAGAATATCAGTTTTGCCTGCTTCTGTTCTGCTATGCAATCTTACATACACTTGAATATTTGCATAGGAACCAAACAAGGCAGCTTTGCTGGCGTTGCGACGCCATAACTCATGGGGTAAATCAAAATTGGAGTATTATACGATCAAACCTATACAGGAATTACATCGCCGTTCTGAATATCATCACAGGTCAAGATGAGACCTTCTACATAGGTTGGAAGGAGACAACGGGTCCATTGACAGCCTGTTGAAATAGGCTCGGCTGGTGGAACGATCATTAGCACATTCTCCTGGCGCCTTACAACGCCCATGATGCTAACAGTGCTCCCTTCTTTGATGTAACTGTAATTTTGAAACAACCATAAAGAACCTTAGTTTGAGTATCCGAAGCACAGAAGAAGACGAATCGCAGAATGAACTCAGCTTACCCTTCTTTCAGTCGCATTACACGGTCGTCACTTGAGAGGCTCCGATCAGCAAGCCATCTTAGGAAGTTGGGAGATAACTCCCTGTTACTCTTTGTTATATCAACAACTGTTGTTGTTTTTACGAAGGGCGCCACCTTTGCTCCATAACCTGCCTTCACCAGTGCTCTTAGTCCAGTCTGAAAGTCTGATATATAGAAATCAGCAACATGTTTCTGTTATCACAAGACACACAGAAGTTAGCAACATATATAAGTTTCTCATTAGACATAATCTTTGGAGTCATGACATAATCCTGGGACGAGGGGAAGGGACAAGTATCAATTGTCACCACTTGTTATGACCTCTTAGGAGTTAAATACTATGTATAAAATTTGTGTATAAGGAAGTTAAGCATCAAAAACAGTAACTGGACTACTAACTTTAGCGAATTCTAACCAGTAAAAAAAAAAGGGCAGCCCAGTGCACTAAGCTCCCGCTATGCACGGGGTCCGGGGAAGGGCCGGACTATAAGGGTCTAGCGTATGCAGCCTTGCCCTATATTTCTGCAAGAGGCTGTTTCCACGGCTCGAACCCGTGAGAAGTTTGTTGTTCAACCTTGAACACAGATAGTCCATGGCCTTATGTTCCCTGAATTCCAATACTTCCTTCAAGTTTCCATATAACCCTTTTTTTGCGGGGGGGGGGGGGG